>BROG01000153.1:592500-852500 GCA_030159075.1 Atrina japonica
TATCCGATTCGCATAAATTCTGCGGGGCAGAGTACCCTTTTTGATCATGATACGCACTTTCCGGTTATGACAAAATTCATGGGGAAAACGATTTATTCCTCACTTGATACTCGGTTACAAGTATGGGCAATTGCCAGTGTAAGTTTATTTTTTTATGCTTTAATACCTAAACTTTAAACTCGTCCTGGTAAAGGAAGGGTTCACGAGTCTCCACTCCGACAGGTAATATGGATTTTACTAAGTTTCATAAGAAAGTCAATAGAAGAACATATATAACGATAAATTATGGAATGATATGATTTAATGATGTATACGACATGTGTTTGCTTGTTTGTTTATTGTTGTTTAATGTCCCACTCGAGAATCTTTCACTCATATATGGAGACGTCACCAAATGCCGGTAAAGGGCTTCAAATTTTGGCCTATGCTCGTCACTAACGGTCACTGAGCAGTGAGGGCTCTTTAAAATGCCAATACCTACGGTGACACGGGACCTCGGTTTTACTGTCTCATCCGAAGGACAGGAAACCAACTTGCTGTCGGCTGGACTCGAACTCACGACCTCACGACCAAGAGTCGAGCGCGGTACCGACTGAGCCAGGTCAGCTCTGTATACGACATATGAAAAGTTGTAGCTGCAATAAAGTATAGATTTATAAAAAAAAATAATTTTCAATTAAGTTTGAGAATGGGCCCCTAAATATTGCATTATTGTTTTCAATGACTGACAATAAATGTTCACAAGTTAAGTAATGTACGTTTTACATGATACACGACAATGAAGTCGTCCGCAAGTTTTAAGGTCGGTATAATAGTCTTGTTTGCGACTACTCTGTTTCACTAAGTGAAATGTTGAGTTGCCTTTTCGTTGGCGGTTGTTGAGACGTCTGTACCAATTGTGACGAGGATACACCCCTCACGTGTTTCCTTAGACTTGACTGTGGACTCACGGCGGGTGTGACCGATCGACAGGGGATGCTTACTCCTCCATGGCACCTGATCCCACCTCTTGGTTTCCAGAGGTCCGTGTTTGTCCATTTTTACCGGATTTGTATCTATGTCCTGGACATTCTATTGATTTATGCTTTGGTATCTGAGGTTTTTATATTTTTACCACCGAGTATGTATCACTGCTGGTGGACATATTGTCCCCGAGGATACTTGTCACTCGGTACATATGCATTTAATGAAACAAGTACCAAAAAGTTACATACTGGATGGCACGGCGCCCAGTATAAAAAGGTGTCCTTCTGTGAAGTCTATCGGGAGCACAGACTCACAGAGATTGTTTGGTGCTCCCCGGGTTGTCCTTCGGGACATTAACAATTTAACGTATGTACAGTCAAAAGATGACCAGTTATGGTATAAACATAATAATGCTTATGTTCCCATAAAAAATTGTCAGATTCCACTTGACGACATTTTTGATAGTTCATTTTCAAATAATATACCAACAATTTCTAAATGTTCTGTCAGAAATTGTAAAACATGTCATATATTAATAACCGATCAAGTGTTCACCAGCAATCTGCCAAATGACCATTACAACACCAGAAGCTGGGATCATCTAGACTGCAAATCATCTAACGTTGTTTATGGAATTGAGTGTACCTTGTGTTGTTTGATTTATGTTGGCGAAACTAAGGGGCCCTTAAATAAAAGAGTATCTGGTCATCGATTCGAGATTAATAGTGGGGGTAACCAAATACTCTATCGACATTTCAACTCTCCTGACCATTCCATCTTGTCTATGACAGTGCGTATAATTGAAAAAATATACCACTGGACCAACAATCCCACCTTGAGTACCCCCTTCCGTAGACAACGTGAAGAATTTTGGATTAAACAGCTTGGCACTGCATATCCCTATGGATGCAACGATAACATCCAAAGTGTAGGCAATCTATCAAGCCCACTGTCTAATGGTTTTAATGTGATGGAACTTTTTAATTCTAAGGTAAGACGTAAACGAAGTCACGGACATCGTTCTTACAACCGACCCTACATACATGATGTCACTTTTTCATCTCTTTTACCTTACGTTAACAAAAAAAATTGGGTCTTCATCACATTCGCAGCAAACTTTATTCTGTTCCTTTTACTAATCTCAATAAACTTTTTGAAGAAGCAAGAATGAACCCCTACACGGATTCTTCAACCCCAGAATACATACTGAACTCCATTATAATGGACATAGGTTATCACAGACTGTTTAAGCCTGCACGTGTTAGAAACGATGACTGTTCTGAACAGAAACGTCTTTTCCTTAAACTTAAATTTACAAATAAAGGCATAGACGCTTTAAACATTGGCAATGTTCTAAATCACAAAAAAGTTCAGTCCTGTATTCCACCATATTTTAAACTGAAGACCACGCCTTGCATTTCATAAAGCTATACACCTAGCATCGCATCCAAGCTATTCAATTACAAACAGGTTTTGCAGTGCCTAGACATCAACCATCTTCTACACAACACTGTCACATGTTCATGTGCTTCATCTCCTTTCAAATACAATACTATCGGGCATGTCATTACCGGCGACGTTTCTATTGTTGAAAATGAAAGCCTCAAAAATCTTATTTCAAGGGGCCCTAAATGCCGGGAAGCCCGTTCCTTTAATGGCGTCAGAATTTCAGTTTAGTTATGGATTCTGTCGAAGATTATGCCAGACGATGGGTCAAACATGAAGACGTAGAACCAGACACTTTGTCTGAATGGCTGAAAACCATACGATGGTTGATAAAATCTCGTATTCGAAAACTTAAAGGGACTATGAAAACACGTTATCCCTCTGTATTTAATGATCCAGAAGTAGTTACTGAACTGGATAGGTTACATGACCAATATGTACTGGTACCAGCAGACAAAGCCTAAAATAATATAGTTTTTATTTGTAAGGCACATTACTATAATTGTTTATTAGAAGAACTTGGGTTTAATACGAATTCTGGTAATCCTACATACACACGCAGCTCACTTTCAAAGGACGAGATCCTTCAAAATCACGTATCCGTATTACGCTCATTTGATATACCTACAACGGATACCGATTTCGAGCTACCATATTTATATTGGATACCTAAACTTCATAAAACCCCATATAAGCAAAGATACATAGCAGGATCCAGCAAATGTTCTACCAAACCTTTATCATTACTCCTTACCAAGATATTGACAGCCGTTAAGGAGAAACTTCAACAATACTGTACAGTTGCTTATTCCAGAAGCGGTGTAAATCAGATGTGGATACTTAAATATTCTAAACAGCTTTTAGAAAATTTGAAGGCACACAATTTTTCTCGAATTCACAGTATCAAAACTTCTCTACTCTTTACACTACTATTCCACATAAAAAATTAAAAGAAGACTTTTCAGCATAATAGACAACTGCTTTTTCACTAAAGGTGGTACCAGAAAATTTAAATACCGGTCGACAGGGGATGCTTACTCCTCCATGGCACCTGATCCCACCTCTTGGTTTCCAGAGGTCCGTGTTTGTCCATTTTTACCGGATGTGTATCTATGTCCTGGACATTCTATTGATTTATGCTTTGGTATCTGAGGTTTTTATATATTAATAAAGTATCTATCTTCTGTTACAGAATTTTTAAATGAAACGACTGATGCGCTACGAGAAAAATATGGTAACAGACTTATAGCAACTCCAATCGCTGGCGACTATAACAAGGGTATTGCTGCACTATGGTTAGATTTGTTTAATTCGAAATCCACTTTTTGAATTTGGAAATGTTTTAGGCCACACTCAACAATTTTTCACTTATATGGTAGCGATCAAATTTCTATATTGGAAAAACTCGGACGGTTACCCAAGAATAGACCAGCGGCCTATAACTAACAAACTTTTTAAAAAAAATCAGCTTAGGTTCCGGCTGGGCTCGAACCTGCGCTGACTAGAAGTGAGATATTTTATAGTTCAAAAAGCGATGCTCTAACAACTCGGCCACGGAGACCTCTCGAAGTCGAAATAACTAGTAAATGTATATATTTTTTCTCTGTAAAAGTACAACATTCAACATGAACTTTTTCACAATTCCTGAGGTACTTAGAAAAAAAAGGTACCAGTCATTATATTTCTTGTTAGAGCGCCGCTTGTTATGCGCATGTTAAATAGAAATCAATCTGTTCAGTTCTCTGCCTGTCCATCAACATTTTGATTGTAACACAATAACATCAATGGTTTTAAACGTAAAGTACTCCTATTTTTATTTTTGAAGGTTAAGAGCAGAGACAAATGTATTTTGGGGTACATGATGTACTTTATATAACCATGGTGTTATCTCTTAATATTCAATATTGAGACAAATATAATTTGATAATACATTTAGGTTCGACACGGTACTAGATATGACGCAAAATCTTTCTGAGCACGCAGCATACATTTAGAACAAATAAAGAAAACGGGAAAATATACTGCTTAAATATGTCTGAACAATATTACTGGACATTTACAATTTTACCACTTTTAATCTAATATTAATGTACACATAAAGCAAAATTTAAAAACAAATATCAGAAAGCTATTATTTCATATCAATATCAAAATTAGTACACCAAAAATACATTAAAAGCCATCTCAAGATGTAACATATTCGTGGTCAAGTGGTAGGAGCATCGCACCTTAAACCAGGGAGAATTTCACCTCTAGTCAATGTAAGTTTGAAACCCTGTGAAACGTTAGTTGAATTTGTAAACGTTTGCCAGTTTAGATGTGGAATGCCGATGGTCTCTTCCCAGGTATATTGTAACCGGGTTCTCTCCTTCACCATACGATCAAAACATTATTAAGTGTGGAGTAAAACAACATTCAAATTCACTATCATGACAAAATGGAACACATCACAGATATGAAAATGAAAATCAAACAATTTTTGTCCTATCGTATAAACATTCTAAAGTGACATAATTACCAGTTATATATTTCACGTTCATGATCAACAAAACAATACTTAAATCAACATTTATATTCATATTTCAGTAGTATAAATGGGAACAAACTGATTACGTGGTTAGGAGGAGGCTTCCAGAATCAAGCATATTCTGATCAAGTAGATCGGTTACAGAGGTTATCCAAAGTCATGGACGGTACGTGTGATAATTTGTATTTAAATGTAACATACTGTATGTGTGACTGTTAATTGTCACGTAATGTTAGAAGAATATATTGGCGTATGTCGACGGGTACTCATTATAAATTTATTTATTTTCACTAACAAATTGACGTTTCCAGTTGTAGGCGAAAACGTGCCCCATGAGTTGACATGAACTATGGATTATGCCAATACATGGGGGGGGGGGCTCTTTTCAAATTCCATGACTGTCGAGACACGGTATCATCCTTCTCATATCTTCCAATACTGTCATTACCTCTTTATTACGCGGGGCCCCCGTGGCTGAGTTATAAGAACATCACACTCACTTCATGGTCAACTTCAGCGGTTGAAACCTAAGCTGATTGTTGTGAGATCATTTTCCAATTTACTTGGGAAATGTCGATCGACTCTTTGTGGGTACATTATAACCGGGTTCTGTCATTAAAACTTGCCGCCACCATATATGTCCACTTGCCTATTTCAAACCTATTTCGGTGGTCTAGTGGCAGATTGTATGATTAGCAAGCGGAAGGTCAAATGTTCGATTCTGAGTATCGAGTCATACATTTCAAATTTGTAGTGATTGTTCCTTTCTCAAACGCTCGCTCGGCACACGACTTAAAAGCCTTGGGTCTTTTGTGTAAGACTTAAAATATTATAAACATAATACCAAAGTTAACCGACATCCCATGTCAAGGCAGGAGTGACGACATGTTAAAACAATACTCATCGCATTTGTGCATTATTTTTCAGAAAATGACAGATTGGTTATCGCGTTGGATATTGCGCAAGATGAAAGATCGGTGAAAGATGCCTACCTAGATCCAGATGGTATGTACTTTTTTGTATTTGGCAGTGTAGAGTTTTCCTTCAATGTCTTTTTATCATTGTCACCATTTATAATAAATGTAGTGTTATTCGTTGCTCACCTAAGCAACTTTCTCGCGATTATGGTCAAACGTCAACAATATACCGTACTTTAGTTTAATTTGAGAAATTAAACAGCGTCTTCTAATTCATGGAGCCGGCGTGGCTCAGTCGGTAGTGCGCTCGACTCTTGATTTTGAGGTCGTGAGTTCCAGTCCAGCCGGCGGCAGGTTGGTTTCCTGTCCTTCGGATGAGACGGTAAAACTCGAGGTCCCGTGTCGCAGTTGGTGTCGGCACGTTAAAGAACCTTCACTGCTCAATGGCCGTAAGTGCCGAGCATAGGCCAAAAATTTGAAGCCCTTCACCGGCATTTGGTGACGTCTCCATATGAGTGAAAGATTCTTGAGTGGGACGTTAAACACCAATAAACAAACAAACAAATCTAATGTGATTCTGTTTGTTAATAACAATCAAAAGTATTTTTATGACTATTCATGTCTGACGAGGGTTGGGCTAAGTGTAAATTACTTTCTGGTGCGTTTTTGTCTACCCTGAAGTGGACCGACGAAATTTAGCCAGTAACGTTGGCATCAAACATTTGTACATAAACACTTATGTTTCTTTTTTCTCTAATTTCATATACACTACATTGTTTAATTTCATTTGAAATGTGTTACTAATGGAAAAAAAAACAAACAAACAAACGCTTTATCGGATATCCAACTTTGTCAAAGTGTTTATCTATGCCGATCTGCACCACTGCTTTTCACAATTCGGCAACATGGGGAATAACGTAATGTGTTAATGTTTAGAGGGCGTAATGTTATCGGCCGCGCAATTTTACCGGACTCGACTGATATATCAAAGTAACCTACCAAATAGGAATAGAACTTTGCTAAGTACAGTATTTAAGGAATCGGTTAAGGATGTTTGTTTTCTTTAAAAAAAACACCGATAAAGTCAGATTCCTAAGATAACTTAGCCTTGGAGAGCAGTCACGTGACTCTTTATATCAATTGAAATGGCGACATTTCAGTCCGAGGCAAAACAAAATGTGACGAAAGTATACTGATAATTAGTAAATATGTACAAAATGTGACGGTTGTTTAAATAAACCGGTGTCATATAGAAAACCTTCCCCCAAAGAAAATCTTCCCCCGGAAAATTTTCTATATAGAAAAGTTACCCCCATGGGAGAAAGTTTTGTATATAGAATTCATTCCGCCCTCTCCGCATAGAAAATTTTCCAACCTGTCCGTTATAGGTTTGACTTTTATGTAACTTATAGATCTATATATATATATATATATATATATATATATATATATATATATATATATATATATATATATATATATATATATATATATATATATATATTCAATCTATGATCCAATATTCTAAATACATATACATGTACATGCAATGCAAAAAGCAAACAGTGCAATACACAAAATTCTTGGTGGAGGATGATATCAAAATTAAATGTTTCTTTCGGTAACCGCAATCAATTTTCTTTTTGTATCATTAATCGTTAATTTTCCTTTGCTGATTTAATCTGAAACTCAGATTATTTAAATATATATCAGCTAATTTATAGAATATTTCGCGGCCAAGCAAAGGTAAAAAATCTTAGAAGAACCCACAATGCATATCTATTTGACTTTGATTAATTTGCTCAGTAAGTAACTAATTAAGACATAATGATTTACCAACATTTTAAGAGTCTAGTTTTGAAATAGTTTTTTAGTACATACATTATTACACTCAAAATATGTGAAAACGTCACTTATAAGTTTGAATAAAATAAGTGAGAAAGTATCTGATGAGACCGTTTCATAGTAAGTGAGAACGTCTCTTATAATTCAAATCTGGAAACAGGAGGGATTTACACTCAGCATATTTTTCCATACTATATTATATTTTGAAATAGATAGATAATCAATAAACAAATTTATTAATATTTTTCCGGATTGAAGGGGAAAGTTTTCTATATAAAAAAATTCCAGGGGAGGGGAACATTTTCTATAAATGGGGAACATTCTCTATATAGAAAAACTTCAAAAGGGGGATGTTTTCCATATAGTATTCCTTCCTGGGGAAGATTTTCTATGTAAAAAAAAATTCCGGGAGGGGGGTGTCTATATAGAAAAAAATCCGGGGGTAGATTCTTTATGCGGAAGGTTTTCTATATGACACCGGCATTTTGTGCAGATAGTTTAACAATATGCGAAAACCAAAAACCAGTAAACACACTCAGTATTCACAAATTGTCGGTCCCTTGACCTTTATCAAGTGCAATTGTTGTCTTTCACTTGATAAAGGCCAAGGGGCCGTAGAATTTGTGAATATTGAGTGTGTTTACTTTTTTTCGTATAACGATACTTCCCTTTGGAGGACATTGAATTTTATTGGAGTTTAAAGATAGAATGCAGACATTTCATGACGGCGGACGTAACTTGTGACAAAAATTCCTAAGTCTAATCCAGAAAAATCGGGGTTAAACCAAAAGGTAAAGAAGAATTTATGAACCACTATCGAACAAATGTTTTCGCATTTTAGATAGTGACACAGTGTATTGACTAACGAATACAGAGTTTGACTAAACAGATATTTTCATTGTTGATTTGTATTTGATGTGAAACCTCTATTGACTTTTTCACGAAAGCTGCGGCTCTGAAACGAATACATAAACCACCCTACTAGAAGCTACTTTGCCAACAAAGTTACAGGACGGAAATTATCGTGATAAAGTTTGTTTCAACTTATGATTAGCATATAAATGTTTTATATTTATAAGTGTTAATTTATTTTCATGCCTGGTATGCAGGGATATCTGTGCCTTTGTATTTAAATGCCATATGGCGTCTAAATAAGGAAATGGGCAGCAATGTAGATGTTGACCAGTTTACACTACATGCGGACTTCTATAAAAATACATCACCGAATTCCACGAGCTACATCAAATTGTATATGAAATCAAATTCCGATCAAAAACTAGAAATACGTAAGTATAATAAACATACAAATATCTATCTAAAATCAGATTTCCTGTCGTCAACGTTTGTGTCTCCCAAAACGATTCAATACATGCCAGCATTGTTAACTTTCTGATATCGACAAAGTGGTGTCATAAAAATATTGAGAACTGCGTACAAAGTCACTGCCTCTGATTGGACAACTAGATTCCTATCTCTCCTCACATACATACAAGATTCTATTACTCTAATTTTTATATCCAAAAAGTCCTTTCTAGGGTATCTCCCAAAAGTTTGAACTTTATTTGAATGGCAAAATGGCAATATATATATATATATATATATATATATATATATATATATATATATATATATATATATATATATATATATATATCCCGTTTGTCTATACGTTTTTTGCTTTCGTTTCAGCCGGTCTTGGAATGATGGTGTCCTTCAGAAAAGACGAATGCCTATACCTGCACGAGGGCGAAGGAGTCAGTTGTAAATATAGCCATGACCAGATCAAAGATTTAGCAAGAAACGGAGGTTTGAGTATGTCAGAAATGTGGACAGATTCTGATAACCATGTGGCTCTTTGTTCATTCAAAGTTATATCTTAGCGTTACCATAGCAACGATAAAACAAAACAAAACGTGCGACACAGTTTTAATATGTGTGACATTGCAGTTGTTCATCTTATACATTTATATTAAAGTCGAGCTAACTGACGAAGTCTAATTAACAGACTAGTTTGTTTGGCCTCTTGTAAAGCTAAACTTTTTGTATTTGTATTATTTATAATATATGCAAATGTTATACAAAAAAAGACATACACGTTGGGAGAACTATCTAAAATATTATTGGCATTATATATTTTGTGAAAATAAGGTCAGGTTCAATGTGGTATATAAAAGATATTACATACAATCTACATACATCTTCAGGATGTTCATATACAAACAGTAATCCGTTGCAAGTGAAAAAGTGCCAAACCTGTGTTTCTCAAGCAATTTTCACAAAATAAATAAGGATTTAAGAATGTTTACGCCTGTGTGTATATCTTTTTTGTTCTTGTATATCAACCTAAGAAGTAAAAAGGAAAAAAAAAAATCCTGAAAAAAGCTAATGCCCCTTTAAAGCTGAACTAGGACGATAAATTCAGCTTTAAGCTTGGTATGTCAACCCATAGGGTAAACATTCTGAAATAGCATAATATCATAATATAACAGTTATTCAGAATTTAGTGCAACATCATAAGGGCAACAGAACAATGCGTCAATACATACACACAGTATTGATTCCTTGGAGCCGCAAAAGAGTTTATTAGAAAGAGAATTTTATTGAAAATGTATCATTATTTAAACCTTAAACCTATGAGATCAGAACTTATTTGATGACGGCATTGATGACATCATCATAAATTAGCATTACTTAGTTTTACTACCAAAATGAATGACAAAAACTTGACGAACCTTCATTTTGATGTTGTTAAATTTTATTTTGAGTATACCCAAAATGCTCAAATTGATCTTGAAGACTTAAAACAGGTAAAACAAGGATACAATTGTAAGGATACCATTTTATATATGTGAAAATTTGACCCGAAACTTACCGAAGGGGTTACAGTCAGTGATAGAGAAAACAGTAGACATTTGAAATATGTAATGAAAAATAACGTTTAACTGGTAAATTTCCAAAATGTGTATAGTTTAGAATATGCTTCACATAAATATTATTTAAAATATGTATGCATTAAAAGATATATACCAACAAAACTGTCATTAAACACTCATATATCCGTTAGCTTGATATGTTGCTTGTAACATATTTTTTGAACGGTAAAGTCGGGACATGTTTTATGAAACACCCTGTATTTCTTACATTTTAGTAGTAATGCATAATGAATCATTAAAATTATATAATTTGTTATTCTTAAGTTCCACACTGAAAAATAAAACTCAATGCAAAAATACATGTAAACTGTTATTTTTCAATCCGCCGAACAAAATACTTTTAAAATTTTGGGACTTGTTTTATAAGTTATCTCCCTTAGACTGCCCTACATTCCTGTCTTCTGCTAACACAAAGCACACCAATTGCTTTAATTCTGATAGAGAACTGTAAATATATAAATTGCTATCCAACATAAATTGTATCTGCTCGGGTATTTTGAACAGTTCATATAATACAATTATGGACTTTAGTAGATGTATATGTGTATTATTGACTTGCAAACCAATACTGACCACTCAGAAGTCCATATATGTTTTATAATATCAATATAGAACATGTAACATGACCAGTGATTACTATCTTCAACATGCAGATCCTATAAATGGTTCCATTCCCAATCCAAAATCTACTACTTCATTTTCGACTTCGAGTAAACATTTTCCTAAATTTGTTCACAATGTAGTTCGTACTCGTTACACGAAAAGGGAGATTTTAGCGCTTTGAAGAAAGTAAATATATCTATTATCAAACCGGTGCTACAAGCTATGACCGTAATAGATAATTTCACGATGCATAATGCACAATGGGTAATATTTCAAAAAGAGAAAACGACCGGATGTCAAATATTTGATGCATATTTCAAAAGGACCCATTCCATAGACTCGTTTGTCCTATAACATAAGCATTCATTTGTATATATTGTTTGTATTAAATTTTGTATACCACATTGTTAAGTTAGAATATGAGATTTTATTAACAGTAATGAATTATTTTCTAAGGTTGGAGAAATATCGCAATATACTGGAATGTACCAAACTGTGCATGGAATACCAAAATCTATCACGAAAGTGTCTAAATGGAAGTTAAGGCTGCTGAAATGTGTTATTTTGAGACAATGGATAAATACCTATAATCTGATATTATTTCAAGCTTTAATAACTTAAACTGTGTCCGTCATGAACTCAGTTGTAAAATGATAAGTCAACTGTGACAAATTGCTGGAATATGCCTACGTAAACGGTAAAATATGGCGTTATTTACAGTAAATAAGCATATTTGAAACCTTTACAATACATTGTAACCTACTTTCTCGGTAAAATTGTATTCCACTCATAACAGCAATTAACTTATTAAGAATCTGCAGATAAGGAGATGATACATACTGCCCTGAAGATTTGGAAGCTTTGATTGACAGATTTAAAACATGAAAGACAGAATATTACAACTTTAAGTACTACTAAATATAAAAATATCGCATATCAAAGTATAATTCTTCAGAATGTCTGGGATAAATATTAAAATCTGGTGAATAATGGACAAACACGGACCTCTGAAAATCCAGAAGTGGAAACAGATGTCCGGAAGAAATAATCATCTCCTGTTGACCGGTCCCACCCGCCGCGAGTCCACAGTCAATTTCAAGTGAATTTACTAAATAAAGTAAATAGGAATAAATCCTCGTCATAAATGGTACAGAGGACTCAACAACTGCGATCGGACAGGAAACATTTCTAATCTTCCAAGTCTTCAGATGTAAAATCACGTAAATTAAATGAATGGCAAGTTGTGTGTGCTTCTTCTTATTAGTAAAAGAAAAACATAATTACATGTGCAATAGTGTAGTCAAGTAATTTGACCCATTGCGACGTAAAATTCCCAATTGCAAATGTACATGGCCCTGTTTCAAAAGAGTCTATTACTGCATGATGACTACCAACAATTCTGCAACTCACTTTTATTAACATAATTACACTAGTTTCAGAACATCTTAATTCAATTTAGTTGATGAAAACGTTATCATTAATTGTAACATTCGGTGCAGTATTAACTGGCAATGGTAGGCCTACCGATATGTGTCTATTAACATTGTTGCATGACAAATGTAAATCTATAAAATAAAAATCTTACAACAGAACATTAACTTTTCACCAGAATTTGAAAACACTTGTAAGCTCAGTATTTACTGACCTGTCTAACTCAACATGATCACAAGGAAATATTTCAACAAATTGAAATATCTTGGTCCTTTTCAGAGATGGTCCATCAATTTCATTTAAGCATCTATTCCAACTGCTTTTGTGACATCATTGTTTTATATTTCATCTGTGTTGATAAAGTGCATGTTTTAGACTTTGTTTTATGACCTAACGGTATCACCGACATTGTGTGTTTGCTTGGGACATGAACACATAACAGAATATGGATCGATGTGGTATGCAAACTATTTTTGTGCATTTAGGAAACACGTTAACCTTTCTATCATAATTATGCATATCTTGTGAGTTTTAAAAATATATATTTATATATATCTTGTCATTTCTAGTTTTTCTCACTTTAAGAAAACTCACAGGTGATACAAAAGATTTCACAGGACAACATTCATGATCATCTGAAATATATAGACAATTAGAAACTTATAAACTCTAGATCTACTTTTTAAAATACGTGTACTTGTGAACAAAATATAGAAATGGAAATCTTTACAAGATTCATATCCATGTTTATTATCTATTTTGTGCACTTCAGTCATCTAACACAAGTTCAATCGTTATAAGAAAATACAAATCAATCAGACATCCTCCCATCTGCTGTGTTGTTGTCTAACTTCTGGTTCTTTGTGAGTTAATCTTTCGTCATATATGAATGTATTTCAAACCAGAGTCATACCTGTACTTGTATTTCTCTACACTACATGCATCGTTAATCGATCCATTGTCATTTACATTAGGATTAAATACCTTTCACCTCTTTTTCTACAACCAAGTTAGCATGTTCGGAATTCTACTCAACGCTATCGATAAATTCATTTTTGTTTATTGTTGTTTAACGTGTCACACAAGAATCATCACACTCATATGAAGACGTCACCAAATGCCGATGAAGAGCTTCAAATGAGTAGGATCATGAAAGGTGAAAAATGGCCCTGTGTCAGAATAAATATTATAAACATACTACCAAAGTTATAATGCTCAAGACGATATTGTTTCAGTCAATTAGACTTCATCAGTTGAGCTCCAATTTAAAAGTTGTGTATTTTCTTAAGAGAAAGTAGTATTATACAAGGCCAAATAATATCGCTACAAGTATAGCCGAAATCCGTCTAAGAGTAACCACTGTAAAAAAAATGACTTTAGAAAAACATTTGAATTTAAATCATGTTAACAGTGCCAAATATTACTTTAGTATAAGATGAACAGCTGGTACCGAAATACCAGGTACTAGGTTTAGGAGTAACCACTGTAAAAAAATTACTATCTTAGCTTTAGAAAAAAATTTGAATTTAAATGATGTTAACAGTGCCAAAACCAGGTACTAGGTTTATGTATACCCTCGGGGACTCAAACGGTCCACCAGCATGATTTACTTTTAAAATGCAGAGTGCTCAAACACATTTTGAAAGTTGTACATTTAAAAGAAAAATCTTTTATACCATTATTTTGGGGCTAAAACATGGAAATTTTACAAAAATAACATATGTCTTGGAATTATTTGCCAATAATTTCTGTATTTTATTTTCAGTATCAAAACATACAATGTTTAATACCTTCTTTTTTCCATTATTATTGGCTTGCGTTATGTACAATCCGATGCCTTTACATGTAATATGTCTATTGAGTCAGATATTTGCCTACAACATGGATCTACCGCTGATCACTAGCGCTGCAGTACTGTAACCTCAGTAGATGTACTATTGCTAACTATACCTAGACTTGTCTATTTATGTTTCTTCGTTTGTTTATTGTTGTTTAACGCCACTTTCAACAATATTTAAGTTATATCGTGGCGGTGTAACATAAACTATATCTTTTAAACGTAAAAACTGAGCATTTTTATCTGATAAAACTTTTGAACACTACAATTTTCTAAAATATAATATTTTATAGATTTTCTAAAATATAAATATTAAATCTAAATTATAATATTTTATAGATTTTCTGAAATATAAATATTAAATCTAAATTATGATATTTTATAGATTTTAAATAAACACGATAAAAGACTTTTTCGACATGTCAACTTTTTTAATATAAGTTAATGTAATTCAGATATTCTGAGATGATGTCGCCAACTACACTATTAAAAACACTATCAAGATCTGTCTCGGAGTAATATTTCTCACGAGTAAGTTTAAACTATGTACATTCTGTTAAAATATGTTTGATTTTTAGTCTTCAACCACACGGTATACATTCAGGTCGTTCTTCTTTATATAATAAATATCTATGTGTAAGGTTACTGTGACCAATACGAAGTCTGGTCAAAGTAACCTCAGCCTTTCTTTTACTTGTAAAGACTGGTGGATTATTGAAAGATTTTGTATTTATTCCATGTAATATATTTTCAGTTTGCAGATTCCAATGTTGTTGAAATGTTGTGGTTATGTAATATGTAGTAGATGGTTTAAGATCTGTGAAAAGAATTTTAGTTTAAGACTAGATTTGTCATTACTAATTTTGCAACTTCATTAGCTTTGGTATTTCCTTTTATGCCTATGTGACCAGGAATCCAACAGAAGACAATCTCTGTACCTACATATGTCAAATAATGTTTTGTCTCTGTTATTTCAAAAATATGTTATTAGAAAGGTTTGCCCTTTCAGTTGATTTTAAACAAGACAAAGAATCTGAGTAAATAACGCATTTTCTTATTGCTTTTGTCTTTATATAATTTAATGCCAATAACATAGTTGTGGCCTCAGTGGTGAAAATAGAGGCATCACGCGGCATGTTTGTTTTTAGAATTTCAAAGTTAATAACAGTTACAGCTGAAACGTTGGTTGAGGACTTTGATCCATCAGTGAAAAAAGGTAAAAAGCTGTTGTCGTCATAAGTTTCTTTTAATTCCAAATATTGTTGTTTTAAATCTCTTGGATTTGATTCAGATATTTTATTATTGTTTAGAGATAAGTCAACAGTTATTTTTGTTGGTTCCCAAGGAGGTGTTGTGTATACATTTAAGTCTGAAATAGTGTAAAGAAATAAGTCGTAGTCTTCAATATGTTCTTTAATTCTAATGCCAAGTGGAGCAATAGTTTTTGTACGATTTTCGTACATTTATTCATACAGTGGTTGGAAGGCACAATCGTATGCCGGATTGTTAGGATCGGACTTTAATTTTGGTAATATACTGTAACGTTACTTTGATCCGTCGTTGTTCTAGAGAAACTTCACCAACTTCTACATACAAACTATCTACTGGTGATGTTCTAAATGCACCAAGTGCAAGACGTAAAACTTGGTGATGAACGGTATCAAGTATTTTAAGTAAGACTGACGAGCAGAGCCATACACAATGCATCCATAGTTGAGTTTCTATCATACAAGTGAACGATATAATCATAGAACTGTTTTGTCTGCTCCAAAACTCCTATTTTGAAATTACTTTCATAATGTTTAAAGCTTTGAGACATTTCACTTATTGATTTCAAATGAGGGATGGAAGAAAGTTTTTTGTCAAAACTAAAACCTTCTTTTATTCTGTTACCGTTTAGATATAATTCAGGGTCCGGATGAATACCCCGCTGATTACAAAAATGCATGCATATCTTTTTTGAATTGGAAAATATAAAGCCGTTTTCTGTTGTCCATTGTTCTACCTTTTTAGGCATAAATGTATTGACGTTCTATGGTATGCATGTGTCTGGCTCTGTAAGACACGACAAAATCATCAACATATAATGATCCATGCATGTCTTGACTTAACACTTTACTCAAACTATTTATTTTTAAATTAAAAAGTGTAACTGACAATATACTACCTTGGGGGACGCCCATTTTGCCAGTCTTCGACAACACAAGACGGGGATTACTCGGTTGATGACAGAGAATGACAGAGAAGTTCGTCGTTGACGACGTCTACTCGACAGATAACACAGTCTCCATTATTCAGCTTTTCGGAGCAATCAGCGTCCTTTTTAAGGGCCACCCATCTTATCAGATAGAAACCTTAACTAATCGTATGTAGTTTTTGTGTGTTTGTGTTAAATACTGTAATGGTAAGTTTAAAAAATAGAATATTTCTCTAGGTTATTGTTCACTAGTTTTTTACTTGACCGATAAACACATTATCAATCTTCAAGTTTTTAATAGATCTATAAACAACAATATTGAAGTATTTTGCAAATTCTAAAAATAGTACTATAAAAGTTAGAGAATAAGGTGAGTTAAAGGAACTATGAAAACACGTTTTCCCTCTGTATTTAATGATCCAGAAGAAGTAACCGAACTGGATAGATTATATGACCAATATGTACTGGTACCAGCAGACAAAGCCTCAAATAATATAGTTTTTATTTGTAAGGCACATTACAATATTGGATACCTTAACTTCATAAAACCCCACATAAGCAAAGATACATAGCAGGATCCAGCAAATGTTCTACCAAACCTTTATCTTTACTCCTTACCAAGATATTGATAGCCGTTAAGGAGAAACTTCAACAATACTGTACAGTTGCTTATTCCAGAAGCGGTGTAAATCAGATGTGGATACTTAAAAATTCTAAACAGCTTTTAGAAAATATGAAGGCACACAATTTTTCTCGAATTCACAGTATCAAAACCTATGACTTCTCTACTCTTTACACTACTATTCCACATATGAAATTAAAAGAAAGACTTTTCAGCATCATAGACAACTGTTTTTTCACTAAAGGTGGTACCCGAAAATTTAAATATCTAGTGATTGGCTATCAGGATACTTATTTCGTCAAACACCACTCTGATTCTACACATAAATATACTGAAGTTGATATAAAAAAACATGCTGGAATTTCTAATAGTCAATATATTTGTAATGTTCGGAGACGTGGTCTTTCAACAAACTGTCGGCATTCCTATGGGAACCAATTGTGCTCCTTTATTGGCCGACCTGTTCCTTTATTCATACGAAGCAGACTTCATTCAGAAACTGCTGAATCAAAAGAAGAAAAAGTTAGCGGTGTCCTTTAATTTCACATTTAGATATATCGACGACGTTTTGTCAATTGATAATGACAATTTTCATACATATGTCAATGCGATATATCCCAGCGAACTAGAAATTAAAGATACAACAGAATCAAGCACACACGCTTCATACTTAGACATTTTACTTAATATAATCACAGACGGGGAATTAGCAACTAAGCTATACGACAAACGCGACGATTTCGGCTTTCCCATCGTAAATTTTCCACATTTAAGTAGTAATATCCCTCAGTCACCCGCACATGGAGTTTATATTTCACAAATGATCCGATATGCCAGGGCGTGTACAACATATGAAGAATTCATATATAGAGGTAAACTACTCACTGATAAATTATTGACACAGGGATATCGAAAACCGCGTTTAATGTCAACGTTCCGCAAATTTTACGGTCGGTATAATAGTCTTGTTTGCGACTACTCTGTTTCACTAAGTGAAATGTTGAGTTGCCTTTTCGTTGGCGGTTGTTGAGAGGTCTGTACCAATTGTGACGAGGATACACTCCTCACGTGTTTCATTGGATTGACTATGGACTCATGGCGGGTGTGACCGGTCGACAGGGGATGCTTACTCCTCCATGGCACCTGATTCCAGAAGTCCGTGTTTGTCCATTTTTTCCGGATTTTTATCTATGTCCTGGACATTCTATTGATTTATACTTTGATATCTGAAATTATTTATATATTACACCTCTGAGACCTCATTCGCGAACCGAAGCTCGAGGAGTCTGACACCATGTGCTGTTTGAACTTTCATTACATAGGCCTATCTTGTGAATAGTGTACAAACAGTGAATTTTAATATCTGAGAATCTTAATATCCTTCCACTTCCGGTTACTTACGCGCCCCTCCCCCTCCCCCAAGTTCAACGATTGGCTCCTTCTATCTGTCGCCATAGGAATTTGACCTCACTTCCGGTATGACGTCACATGCAGCTCTATAACACGTCTTTTGAATTGACCAATCAGACGCCAGGATTCTGAACACGTCAACAACAGTGTCAGTGGCAATCTTAGCTTTTGAGAAATTTAGAATTTAAGTAGAAACTCCAACGAAATATCACTGTAGTATGAAATAATTAAATATGAGGCAAGGACATTTTTATTTCTATACAACTACCGCATCCTTCACATTTTTATCATGTAATGCCACCAATAGTATGACGTCATAGTTATAATCATGAATGATAGTATGTTAACATATGAAATGTTATATAACAAAATATGGTCATAAAATGAAGTAAAATTGAAAAAGTATCAATCGATAATCAAAACTCAAGTCCATTATAACACGACGAATTAGCTGTGTAAATGGTCTCAACATGAAGAACAATTGCAAATCCCAAACGGGATAAGACCAGGTGTCCGGAAGGAGTCAGCGTCTTCTGCTGGCATGCCACACCCGTCGCAAACGTCCCATGGAAACCTTTAAAGTCAAGTCTGGTGATAATGTCAAGTTCGGTGAAAAGCACGATTGGTGAAAGGGAGTCACTGTTTGTGGCCGTGCTCCAGAATACTATCTAATATTTCTGAAAGGGGGACTACATAATGTTTAACAAGATCCCCGAATCGACCATAAAACTTCTTAAACAACGACTCCAAGCGTTTAACAACGTAACCTTGTGCAAGTAGTTTATTGGCTAGTCGTTTTGCTCTCAGAATAAAACATTCATAAGAAGAGCACGCCCTGGCATAACATAAAAGTTGTGAAATGAAAACGCCATAGGTAGTAGAAATGGAACATTACTACTTAGAAACGGGAAGTTCGTGATATGGAAATTGAAATCGTCGCGTTTGTCATAAAGTAGTGTGTGAAGTCCTTCCCAATCGACAGGAGTAAATCTAGGTAAGAAGCAGATGTATTGCTCTCTGTAGTCTCATTGATTTCTAGCCCAACAAGACACATCTGGCCGACGTAATTCTGAAATTCTGAATTATTTTTGGACAGAACATCGTCGATATACCTGTAAATAGAATTGAACTGAGATGCTTATTGTTTGTTTCCTTTAGAGAGCAGAGACTGTATAAATTCCGCTTCATATGAATACAAAAATATGCCAAGAGAGGTATTTTTTTATAAATTGTTTGCTAAGGTTTGTCACTCAGTAGGTTTAGGTTTTGTCTCGGTACGCTTTTTTAACCCACTAAGAATCAATAAACAGCTCGTGATCGTAAAGATTTTATTGAACAGCAAGTGTAACATCAATAACACATACAGGCCTTCTAAAACCTGGTGCTTATATACGAAGGTCAATTCCGAACAACATAGAACACCAGAATTCTAGAAGTTTCTCCCGCCTTCTGATCAACAAAGAACCTGAGGAATACTGGCGCTGTGCATATCAAAATATGTTCACCTTCTGTGACCTTTTTACACCATCAAAATGAGTACAATTTTAGTACATTATATCATTTAACATTACAATCAAAACCTGTTTACTAAGGATGACGATGACAGATATTGACCTATTTAACCTTGCAGCTGTAACAATTGCCGAAATTTCATTTCAATATTTATTTCCGATGCTTATAATTAAGTTTAATCGAAATGTATTTACAAGTTGTTTGTCCAAAACATGAATTTCATTGTGTATCTTAATCAGCTGCCCGCATTTCTCACTACGTACATGTTACAATTCATCACAGGGCACACCAATTTTGTTATCAGTTTATTTTTATTTACAAGTTAATATTTTCTTTTACTTAAAGTATTTTCCTCCCGTACCTCATAGTGTTACATTCGTCCCTATTCATCCGAAATTTTTACTTACTGTAAAAATTCCGTTATTTTCTGTAAATACTTTTCCAAAAAAAATATTTGATTTTGAATTTTCCTATTGGTGTGACCTGGATGTATTTTAATTTATACCATCATATACATGAAACATATTTTTACATTTCAATTTTACCATGTAGGCTTATAAGTTAATCATAATCAATTCATAATATATACACTGTATTTGAGTTTTATAGTCTCATAAATGTCCACATCAGTTTGTATTCCGAATGTTTATTTACACACACATTTCTTGATTCAGAGTTCATAACTTGGATTAATATCAATTGACATTATATTAGTTCCATTGGTGATATGGATTTTAATCTGTGTAAATTCATTTTCACGTAAGTATTATTTGAATTATAACACGAATGAATTTACGTTCATTTAGCACAAATGATATTTTATCATAAATCCTCTCCTGGATTATATAAATGTGAAACAATAATATATTTCATGCTTTATATAATTTCATGAACAGTGTTTAAATAATTAGTCCACAGACTAACTTCACTAACACATGCTCAAATATCAATTATAGTTTATAATACGCATGTCTGTTTTAAATTCATTGAATTATACGGGTAACAACACAAATATGTCTACTTTTTAAGGAAAGTTCCCCATATCAATTATATAATGTTTCCCAAAGAAAAACCTCCTTGAATTTTAACCTTCCTGACTCGATCTGATATAATGTGAGTCTGTTATCAGTACACTTTTGTTTCTAAAATTAACTCACATAACACTGTGATATTTCCAATTTGTTTGTTATCAATACCTTCCGAATCAATTAAAAGTTCACGGCTGATTTTCCTTTTCCTTTAATTACTTTAAATATTTGAAGCTATTTCCAACAGAGTTTATGATCGGGTTTCTTGCTCGAAACCAATCGTGGTCACCGATTTCAACATCTGTTAACGATCTTCCGTCAGGTAGCTCATCTACATTTTGTTCCTTTGGCGTCACATCGCCTGTCTTCTGTTCTTTTTCAGCTTAAATTTTATCAAATATCGCCAATTCTATGTCATTTAGTTCATCATTTTCATCTTTTTTTTCAGCAACTGGTTTAATGTTATTTTTTTCTTCCATGTACATACATATATTAATTAACCACTTGTCTTTGTATGCATCTGATTTCTTTTGTTTAACAATTGTGTCAATAAGTTCACTTGGTACTTCTATCGTGCCTGGTGTTTGTTGATGTATGCGATTATGTAGAAAACTCAAAATGTCATTGACTCGATTTTCTCTTGATATACAGCTTGTTTGTTGTTGACTGCTTGGTATACTGTGCAATTGGCTTTGTGGAAGACTCAACTCTTCGTTTCCCCTATTATTTGACCACTTATCTTAAGTCATTTTTCTTTTTAACAAAAATAACATAAAAGCTTTATGTTGCTGTTGTAATGCTATTTTATGTTGATCTTCCCCATTATATTTTCGTCTGGGTTTAAGAATTGTATCCAATGGTAATGCTACATCCCTGTTATATAACAAGTAAAAGGTTGAGAACTTAGTAGATTCATTTGAATGAAATGGCTGCTAATGTTGGATTTAAATATAAGTCACAAGTTTGGACATCATCAGATATTTTCTTAGCCATTACATCATGGAGGGTTCTATGAAATATTTCTACTTTCCCATTACTTTGAGGACTATAGTAAGATGTTGTGATATGGTCTATATTTAACTCTTTTGGGTGTTTCTTGTACTGCTTTATTTACATTTTCTGGTCCGTTATCTGTTAGTATCTGAAGAGGGCAGCCATATCTTGGAAATATTTCTTCTAATATAAGATGGACTATATTATCAGCTGATTTATCATGTACACTAAAAGCTTCTGGCCATCCAGAATATAGATCTATAAATGATACGATGCATTTGTTACCTGATAAAGTGACTGGGTATGGTCCTGATAGATCTAAACCAATTTTAGCGAAAGGATAGGGTGCAATATCCGTTTTCTTAAGAAGTGGATGTGTTTTTCTTTGTCTTCTAGTTTGACACGTTACACATTGTTCTACATATTTGTGCAACATTTGATACATTTTTGGGAAATAATATTTAGGTCTAATAATGTCATATGTTTTATCTACTGCCATGTGTCCAGCAAAATCATGGTGTTGCTTAATGACAATGTTTTCTACATTTGCAGGTATATACAGTCTAAGCTTTGAATCTTCTGAATCTTGTTTTGAAAAAAAGTATAACAAACCGTCTATCACAATGAAACTGTTTTGTTCTCTCTTAGTGGTTCCTCCATTTTCCAATTTTACTTTAAGCTTTGCTATTTTCTCATCATTTTCTTGTTCTACGTTTATGTCTATATCCCCTGGTAGATCTATAAAGGGTTTAACTAAGTCATCAGGTGGATCTATCTTACAGCTAGCGTATTTCTTAGGTATGAACATATTTGTATTTAGTGCTCCTATTTTGAAGAATCTATCATCTATTTCTATCTCTGTATCTGACTCTGACTCAGAATTATCACTTGTTTCTTGACTGTCTGGTATTCTTGACAACAAATCAGCACAACAATTAAATCTACCTTCTATATACTCAATCTTACTGTTGTAACCTGCAATACTGAGAGCCAATTGCTGTATTTTCTTATTTTGCATTGGTGAATCTCATAGATACTTCAAAGGACGGTGATCAGTGCGTATCAAGAATTGGGCATCACGTAAGTCCAGTTTCTTAAGGGCAAAGGCTATTCCAAAACACCCCTTCTCTATTGTGGACCATTTTGTTTGAGAGTTACTTAATTTATGAGACAAATTATAGATAGGTTTTTCTTCTCCAGTATCTGTAATTTATGTAAGACAAGCGTCAACACAAGTATCACTTGCATCTGTGCATAGCACATAAGGCTTGTTTGTATCAGGGTAAGCTAACAAAGGTATCACTGTTAAACTGTCTTTGAGAAAATCAAAGGCTACTTGACATTCTTTTGACCATTTGAATCTAGCATATTTCTTAGTTAACTCAATTAAAGGCTCGGCTATCTTTGAAAAATTTGGTATGAACCTCCTATAATAACTACACATGCCAATAAATCAACTAACTTCTCTTACATTTTTAGGTACATGTAATGTTCTTATAGCTTTCACTTTCATTTCATTAGGTTTTACTCCCTGGTCACTAATAATAAAACCTAAGTATTCTATTTCTGTTTTAAAGAAGCTCGATTTCTTTAACTTCATTTTTAAACCATGCTGCCTGATCTTATCAAACACTATTTGAATATGTCTTGTCTTAGATGTTCTTCTGAGTCTTTTGAAAATATTAAAATGTCATCCAAGAAAGCAGTGGCAAAATCCTCAGATTCTTGTAATACTATATTCATAAGTTCTTGGAAGACAGCAGGCGCATTACTTAACCCAAAAGGCATCACATTAAATTGAAATAACCCTTTGTGACAAGTAAATGATGTTTTCTCTTTACTATCTTCATCCATTTGTATCTGCCAATACCCACTCTTAAGATCTAAACTTGTAAAATGTTTTGCATTTCCTAACCTAGCTAAGATGTCATCAATCAATGGTAAAGGATAAATATAGGTTTCACTACCTTATTTAAAGATCTTAAGACCACACACATTCTTTTAGATCCGTCCTTCTTACCAACTACAACTAATGGAAAAGCCCATGTTGACCTTGACATTTCTATAATATCTGCATCTAACATTTCATCTACTGCTTTGTCAATCACTTGTTTGTTAAGGGGCGTTCCATACGGCCTATTTCTAATTTTCATTTTTACTGTATTTGTATGTCCTAATTCTGCATCTGTTTTCGCAAAGATATCTTTGTTTTCTTGCAATAAACTAAAAATACTATTTTTATACTCTGAAGGCGCATCAATATCTTTAAAAGAATCTATATCTCCTACCGTATTATGTAGTAAGGCGGCAACGCTTACGTAGGGCATAGCAGTTCCGCCATACTGGTTACCTTATACCTGTGAGCTTTATCCCGAGCCGAGTTTTTTCTCTGAACTAAACATACAATATAGACCAAACGTCACAAAGTTACTCAGTATTCCAGCTCAACTTTTCTTTCATTATTTCTACTATTTAATAGTGGTAATGTAATTGTTTGCTATCTTCCTGTGAAAAATGAATAAATATGTTGAATTTATTCTGTTTTGTTTTTATAGAGTTTTATTCAAATGAACATTAATTTTGATCATTGTTTACAATTGAACGCCAGCAATATACAAATATGTCCGGTCACGGAATAAATTATGTTTGCTTTGCCTTTAATCATGAAAAGCTAAGTGATCTTGGGTACTAAAAAATGTGTTTACACCAGGACCTGATCAATCTTTCAATTTTAACAATCTATTCAATAGATGGATTTCATATCATATATTTTATCATAACAACCTTGTATTACATATTTTATATCACTATCATATAAATATATGAACAATACACAATAAAATAATCAGAAAACTTTAACAATTTATTCAATAAATGGTTTTCATTAACATTTAATCTATTATAACAATCATGTATTACTTATCATATATCATAACGATGCTGAAATAACAATAAATAAACAATAAATAGTCCTCTAACGAGAGTACGCTGAAATATCCTACAGAGTTTATCTATCTACTCATTCTGTTAAATTGAATTGTATTTATTAGTTAAACATTTTGCCTAAAGATGTGTAATATTAAATATACATGTTTGCAGTGACAGAGTCTGAAACATACTTGTTAGTACTACATCGGGTGTTTCAGACTCCTGTAGATCTAAATATGAGGGCCCTAGCCCCCAGAACACAACTTTTCCAATTCACAGATCATCAAAAATAATATTTCTAATATGGTAGACTGAACATGAGTAGGACTTAAATTAGGAAGAATATGAACATCATTCTTACTTTATATAATCTAAATTGGTCACAGGTACGTGTATAAATGTATCTGTCCTCTGATGTTCCAGTCACATTTTTCGTCACAAGAATGCTTATTAAGGACTAAAATTCACGAAGGACAGAAAATAAATTTGGCAAATCGCGAAGGACGGGGAATGTGATGAACAAACAGCAAACCAACATTTTTTTTTTAAATTGGCCTCACCCGGGCTACAGAAAATAAAACACCATCATCACAGTTGACAACAAATAAATATGTTCATATTGTGTATCAGATGAAGCCTACCCTTATTTAGTCATCCTTATTTTGTGTGATCTGTGAATAGGAAAAATTATTTTCTGTGACCTGTACGTGTGAT
This sequence comes from Atrina japonica, assembly GCA_030159075.1. Lineage (NCBI taxonomy): Eukaryota > Metazoa > Mollusca > Bivalvia > Pterioida > Pinnidae > Atrina > Atrina japonica. Next base: position 618,410 of record BROG01000153.1, read on the forward strand.
CGGACCTCCCGGTCTCCCCTCCCACCCCACAATTAGCCTCCGATACTAGTTTACTACCTAAGGCAGGTGAAGGGAGCCACTTCTCTTTGTTTACAGTGATAGTGATTTTGAAAATTACAATGAGGATGAACTAGTGATTTCACCATAATCATGATAATGCCTCACTCTGGATTTTATATTTTGATTTATACGGCCGATCCGATTCCGTGAGTACAAAACAGCTGATCATGAACAATAATTCACGTGTGACTTGCCAGAAAATAGTATAACAGCATGAACAGTAATCTACACTGTAGTTCCAACTTAATTTCAAATGGTAAGTTCAAATAAGTATATAACACTACATACCGATATCCACACATAGATTATATATATATATATATATATATATATATATTTATATATAAATGATAACTTCTTTATTATCCTCATGGTTTCAAATATAATTCTATTTCTAGTAATCTGCTGTCGAAAATGATAGTACCATGCATACCTCTTGAAGCTTGGGGGCCATGGAAAATTCCGTCAATGTCGTTACACATAAATTACCTTCACTGTAGATGGAATTTTGTAAATATTGCTAACGACCGGACCATCTATTTCCGGTTTAAATCATTATTCAATCGAATGGATAATAATGAGAGGTAAAATGTCAAAAGTACTAGATAACTTATTTCAGCTACCATTATTGAAACATCTATTACATTATAACTATAATTTAATTCATAACAATGGAGCCAGCCTAGCTCAGTTGGTATCGCACTCGCCTCTTGATCGTGAGGTTGTGAGTTCGAATCCAGCCGGCTGCAGGTTGGTTTCTTGTCATTCCGACTGAGACAGAAAAAACCGAGGTCCCGTGTCACAGTAGATGTCGACACGTTAAAGAACCCTCATTGCTCAATGGCTGTAAGTGCCGAGCAAAATGCCAGAATTTGGCCCTTCACCGGCATTTGGTGACGTCTCCATATGAGTGAAATATTCTTGAACAACAATAAACAAACAAACTATTCATAAGAATGAATATTTTTCAATTCTGAACCCTAAAGTGATGAAGATTTCATAAACTACTCACTGACAAATTATTGACACGGGGATATCGAAAACCGCATTTAAATTTTACCGTCGGTATAATAGTCTTGTTTGCGATTACTCTGTTTCACTAAGTGAAATGTTGAGTTGCCTTTTCGTTGGCGGTTGTTGAGACGTCTGTACCAATTGTGACCAGGATTCGTTCCTCACGTATTTCATAGGACTTGACTGTGGACTCACGGCGGGTGTGACCGGTCAACAGGGGATGCTTACTCCTCCATGGCACCTGATCCCACCTCTTGGTTTCCAGAGGTCCGTGTTTGTCCATTTTTACCGGATTTTTATCTATGTCCTGGACATTCTATTGATTTATACTTTGGTATATGAGATTATTTTATATAGGAACTATCGGGCAGTAATTATTGTATATGTAACCACAGGAACATGAAGTAGATACATGTATGATTACGAAAACTTGATGGACTCGCTGTTTGTTTGTTTTTTGTTTAAACGATATTTCCGATATATCGAAGCGATTCGAGAAATCTTGATATGAAGAAATTGTTTTAAGATAAATATCATATTTATAATAAATTATATGTGTTGAAATAAATGTAGTACTTACTCAATGATGCAATCTATGTTCACATATAAAATATAATAATAATATTTTTTATGTAATAAATCAAATTAAAAACCGATCCCTATTTATTTCTCCCATTTTCAGATATATCATGAGTAAGATCTAATGCAATCGGCTATGGGGTCACGTTCCAATGACCTCGTAGGTGTGTCATTTTCAATGCAAAAAAATTAATGCAACTTACACAATATACTACAAACGAAACTCAAAGGTAGCTGAGTTATTCTTATATTTACAAGTACAATGAGACTAAATTAAATCATAACAGTGATGAAAACCTCATTTTTGGCACAATGATACAAGATTATACTTCAGTAAAATGAAATTGTAGCAGGCAAAAATGTCTTACTTAGGTTGTAGTACAATATACTCTTCTATTTTTGGACAATGGCAGTGGGTATATATTGTGGGTTTTTTTTTTTTTTTTTTTGGTTTTTTGTCTCGCCTGCAAAGCAGAAGTGATACATAGGGGTCGCTAATTCTCTCCTATGTCAGCCGTGGTGTCGTCAACCTTATTGTTATTGATACTGGTAGTATTGAAATAAAATAATATATACACACAAATTTTGTCCCCCAAAATTATATAATTATACAATGTATTAATAACCCAGAAAGAACAATATTAGAAAAATTATTGATGAAAACTACAGAGATTGTTGTAATTTTTAATAAATTGTGTGATACTGTGTCGGAATCAAAGGGGTGGCGTAAAGGCTAAAATAATGTCTGTACAACCTTCACAATATTTTTCTGTAATGAATAAATGATTCCAAAAAGTGTAAAAGTATCGTGCCCTGCTAGTCTTGGTTAACTTAATCTACTCTTATTCACCTTTAACTTAAAATGTGAGGTAACCATGCCTTAGCTTGATAATTTTGACTTTTTATGATTTATCCTAGAATTATTATCAGCTAAGGATTGCAAATATATAACTACTAAGTAAAAAACAATGTTATTTTGATTTTAGATGGTTATAGGAATAAAAAGATATACATTTTCCTACAGTTAATGACCTGCTATCCAAGAAATAAAATATAAAAATTAAGATTTAACACAGGATAATTTATATTTTAAAAGATATGTTGAAAATTACAAAACAAATTGCATAATGTCCCTAGAATTTTGTAGATGATAATAGTTGATTAAAGAAACATTTTGTCAGAAAACAGATCTGCAATTATCCCTAATAAACTTTCTATTTTTTAACAGGATTTCCAAAAGTAATTGGTTGCATTGATGACACATTTATAAAAATCAAACCACCCAGAGCCGGATTATGTGAACAGAAAAGGATATCATTCCTTAAATGTGCAGGTAAAAATTAAAAATTGTTTATGTCATTTCCATGTTTAGATAGATGATTATCTCTGATATTGTCATTTATGAGTAAGTTTCCACAATAAATTGGGAAATTCCTTATATTTTTTAGAATTTTTATAAGTTTTTTCAACAAAAATGCATGAATCCCTGCAAAAAAAATTCAAATTACCTAACAGTCAAAATTCTTAACATAATTTAAAGTCTCCCCATGAGATCCAATGTAAAATTTCCAAGGTTTTCAAATCTGATGTATATAAAATTTTAATATCTGTATTATGTTTTTGTTTTAAAATATTCTTTATACGTTTTGCTTATCCTAAGATAATATTGTATATTATTATATATTAGATTTACAGTAATTCTGAAATACATGTAGTCCTAACTGGTAATTATACATTTCAGATGGTGTGCGATCCTAATTTTAGAATAACATCGACCAGCATTAACTGGCCTGGGTTTTCAACCCATGACAGCCGAATTTGGAAAAATTCAGGCTTGTGTAGACAGTTTGAAGAAGGTAAAAAAAAAAATTATGAAATGAGTGAATTAAATTCCATCATTCCAATTTCCTCTTTACATGCATTTTAATCACTACCTGTTCACATTGACAGATTTTTACTGTCCCAAGTAGTACCAGTTGCGCATAAATCAACCTCTTTTTTAATGGGGGTTTGGACGGGGGGTTGGGGGGGGAAAGTTCAGGTGTAGGGGGGGGCCCCACCTATTAAAAGTCGGGGAGGGAGGAACCACTACTTGTTTGGGGGGGGGGTCTTGTGTCCCTAAAGAGGACTATATACTAAATTAACTTATTATTCATTTCAGTTACATGTTATATATATTTAGTTACTTTGGGTAGACTTAAAAAATTAGTGAGCAAAAGATTAACGGATCAAAAGAACAAACTTTTAAATTTTTCAAGATATGCACCTTAAAGCTGGAAATGCAAATTGTTCAAATGGTGTGAAACTGAAAGCTGGAAAAGCAAATTATTTTAATTGTGTTGATTACATATATAAAACCAGGGGAAAACACATACATGTATACACAATTTCATAGTGTTAATTGTGTTTGTCAAATCCTATGTCTCATCCTATGAAAGTATTTGATGCATGCCTGAGTGGTCATGGCTTCATGGTAAAGTTCTCAAGTAAATTAAAAACAGTTTCAGATTTGCCTCAATTGTATCACTTTATTACTGTCCTCAACTTGAGGAAGTTAAATACAAGCTCCCACCTATTGAGTTTGACATAGCACAATTAAAAAAAATAACAGCATAGGATTCAATCTTTAGTATGTCAAAATTTAGGAACCATGCAACATATAACATGCAAATGATTTCATATAAGCATATATTTGTGTTACAGGAATACATGATGGATTACTTTTGGGGGATTCAGGGTATCCATGTACAAAGTATCTGATGACACCTTTCCTTGCTCCACAAAATACTGCTGAAGAAAACTTCAACAGATCACTTTGTCGAACACGCGTCACCATAGAACAATCATATGGAATTCTGAAAAGACGTTTCCAAGCACTTCACTATGGTCTTTTGACAAATGTCAAAACAGCTGTTACCTATATATTTGCCTCAATTGTTTTACATAACAAACCACCCAATAGGGGATAGAGAGGGGGGATATTTTAATTACAAATGATACTAATGATTTCATAGACAGAGATATAACTGATATACAAATTGAACCACGACATGATGGTAGATTAAGAAGGAATGATATTGTTCATGCTTTTTTTTCATAAATGCATTTATTACATTTTCTGTATTGAAAAATATATAGATCTGTCAAAAGTTTCCATTCATATCACATTTATGATACAAGATTTCATTATTATATAACAGCCTTGCAACAAAGGTATGTAAATGTACCTATATTTTATAAAATGTAATAAGCACATACTAATCTCAACGTAAAATATATTTGTTCTGCACTTAAATAGAGCATGCTTATTATTATTTCCTTCCTAAATTTAATTTTAATTGTTATATGCACACGTACGTGTGTTAAACATATTCTAAATTTTGAGTATGTTTTGATACATACAAATATGTTAACATTTTAAATTATATATTATATATTATCATGATATTGTAAAAGGAAATGATACTTTCAAAATTCAAAATTCACTGAAATATTTTACTGAAAAATGACTTAATTTCCAATGTGAGATCATAATTAAAAAATTCTTTAGATCAAAATATATAATTCTAAGAGATATTTAAAATTCACTAATTTTCATTAAATAAAGATATAACAGGGTACTGTAATGAGAGTTCTGAAACAAGTTTGGATTTTTGAAGAGAAAGAATTTCTTTCTTCAAAGCCAGAACTTCTCTTTCTTCTTTTATTTTTAAAATTTCCTCCTTAATTCTTTTATTATCAAGCTGAAGATTTTCAATTTCCAGTTCAGCTAATTTCCTTCTTTGACCTACAAAGTATAAATAAAAAAATGTTACTTCATAGATAGGTAAATACTGAGTACATATGAAGTTTAGTAAATATGTTGACTACATATAAAGTTCTCTGCATTTAGTAACAGGACCTATCAATATATCTAAACTATAATAGTTAATTTAAAAGTGTAATGCTTAATGATAATATAATTTTTTCATTAAAGTCACCTTTGCTCTCCCTGTGTCTCTTACTTGTTGATCCTGTAGCTTGTAATGAAATATCATCTGAAAAATGTAAAATTGTATTATTTATTGATTAAAAAATTTCTATAGCTTATAGATACACATGTAAAATGAAAAATTAACAATAATAGTAACAAGATATAGTAAAAACATGGAGATCATATAAATTTCATTTTCAAATAATTTACACCTGGAATATGTGTCTTATGATACAAAGAAACTGTAATATTTGAATTGCAAATAATTATTTATGAAATTTTAATAACATTAACAGGTGTTTCCGAAAATTACATAGTTGACTATGTATGATAAATTGTATGGGTCTTAAATATGCATATGTAAATAATGTCACATTTATGATACTCAGTTTGAAATTTCAATTTTTGATCGATGAAAGGCTTACAAAATGGACAATTCAAAACTTGAATTATAGATGTTAAATGAATTGAAACTCATAATACTTCTGTACAGTAACCTTTGTCTGTCATCTTAGTGCTTAATAAAAATAATTTTTTGAATGGTATCTATCTAAAGAGATAGATACTTGTGGATGTGTATATTGTTATAGGTATTAGTGTTTTATATATATACATTGTGTACAAATGGAAATATAATTTTCTCAAAATTTAAAAGGAAATGAATATTGATGTGACTGGTATATAAAACAATTAAATATTTATATTAATTAATATTTTTCAACATACCATCTATCACTGGATCAGATTCTGCTTCTGGCGCTCCTAGTTGCACTGTTTCAACAGGTGTATCTACAAGTTTGGATAAAATAAATATAGTTTCAAGTGTAATAATTAAATCTTTTATTTATCATTTAAATCAATGGACATTTGGACATAGCAACAGCTGTGAATCAGGTGAGCTAATAAAATAGACTGATTAATTGATTGACATATGAAGAGACAAATTGTTTTATTCTGACAGACAGAGACAGACAGATAGATAAAAGACATATACAGTGAAACCTGTATGTAGGGGCCACCCAAGGAACCAGAGAATATTGATCTTTAATACAGGTCAATATTCTCTGGTCCCTTATAAGGGTCACCTGCACATAAAGGCTTTATGTGCAGGTGACCCTTATACACAGGTTTAATTTAGTTGAAGTATGCAATCAAGGGATTTTTCAAAACTGGCCTTTATAGACAGGTGATCCTTATATAGAGGTGACCATCAACAGGTCGACAGGGGATGCTTATTCCTCCACAAAACCTAATCCCACCTTGATTTTCATAGGTCTCTGTTGTCCATTTTTACCAGATTTGTATCTATGCCCTGGACAGGAATACAAAGAAAAATTGAAAATAAATATTCAAACAGTCTGAAAAATAGATTAACAGATAGACATATATTTATACGTTTATGTCTGTGTATTCTTATCATCAGTTTGTTGAACCAGAGCATGGTCTTCTTGAGTTAATAGGTCTGTAAAAGAACATAAAGGTAATTTGTAACAGAGAACTAAAAAATTTTTAAATTTCCATTTATTATTCTCTTTATACATCATGACATTTAAATTTGATAAATTATAACATATATGTTTAAATGCTACTTATATTCATCATTTATTATTGGGGATTTTGAAAAGTACACCTAGAGCGATGATCTCATCCTGTGTTAATTACTTTTAATTTTTATAAAGATAATCATTCAGTTGTAAAAATTGTATTGAATTTTTACTCACCATCTGAGTAAATTCCACATGTGAGTCCGGACACATTTGGCCTTCCTTCATTCAAATCCAGATAAGTGGATTCTGCCCTTGAATAAATGTTAGCAGGACCACCTCCAGTCTTAGGCCTTTTTGACTGGTCAAGTTTTTCTTTGCCTGACCAAAAAAATTTTTTTTTTAATTTAATAATTACAATAAATTGTAAATTTGATTCATTCTAATCTAATACATGAAATTTTTAAACTGATTAAGAAATTTTCAACAATTCTACTTGATAATTTTAATTGTCTTAGGTATATATCAAATGCATATTACATTTGTTTGAATTGATACCAAAATTCATGAATTTTTTAGGACAAAATCTTATTCTTTGGCACATGTAAAAAAAGAAATGCATTACTTCGCTGTTTTATATTGTAATACTTCTTCTTTATCTCTGGAACTTCTCTTTTTTGCTGAGGAACCTTCTAGATAATTAAATAATATGCATTTTAATTATATTATCAAAGTATTTGATTAAATAGTATACATTTTGTGTGTTATGTCTCAGTTCAAATTTGAATAGAGTAATTCAACATTTGTTTTTTAAAAATACTACAATAAAATTTTTTCCCATCAATGATAATTCCTTCATATTTTTTCCCCCCTGACAAAAAGGGCAATTCTAATTGTGGTATGCATATAGAAATAGTAAAATTTAATTAAATTACAAGTGAGGAATTTCCAAATTGGGTTTCTGAAGCAATGTATGCCTGTGTATGTGCAATTTTACACGATATGTAGAATAGTAAGAATTATTATGCCTGTGTATATATCTTTTCACATAAATAAATAATTAAAAGGGAAAGGAATTTAAAAAAAATTGTATTTGCTCTCTCTCTCTCTCTCTCTCTCTCTCTCTCTCTCTCTCTCTCTCTCTCTCTCTCCATACACTGTATGTTCCAATATCCACAAATTAACAAAGATGCAGTATAAAATTAAACCTCGGTATTTATTGAACAATGTTTAGATAGTATTTTGAGATAGACCCTGAAATTCTAGACGATTCTACAATTTTTTTATGACAAGTTCTGGAACAGCATAATTTACGTAAAACCACGCAAGCTGCCAACAATTATGTCCAGGATTGTGGATTGTGGATAATAAAGAAAGTGCAAATAATCAAAGTCATGACTTTCGTACCGATGATCAGACTGTCAGTGATAATATATTAGGCCATGTAAAATACATAGCGAAACACATCGAGACCCCATGTTTACTGTGACAGGTATGTCATGTGCAAAGACCGAGTCCAAATATCAGTACAATTGGTTTAATGTAAAAATTTTCACTTGTTTACATACTGAGTGGAAAAATAATGTAAAAAATTACGTGTAAACAATGTACCACGAAATATATGGTTTTATACATTAGCTGGTGTAATACATTAAGAAACTGTGGGGGACAACCCAAAAGTTCAGTTGATACTAATCAACAGAGGAACACTGTAGGCCTTTGTCTATGGCCTTTACTTGCATCCTATCAGAAATGAAATATAAAAGCGAAATACATTTGCAACTAAAAACGGCTAAATTTAAAGACCTTAGGCACTATGGCCTTTTCTTGCATCGGCGATATAGATTTTATTGTTAAAGTTATTATCAGAATTTAGGTATTCGTAAGTAGATAAAAAAAACAGACTATAAATAGACGCTGAATTTGATTGGTCTGTGAAAACAAAACGGTCAATCTGACAAAGGGGATTTCCATGATAATCGAACACTCTCTTCTCGTATCTCATTGATGACATAAGAAACAATGTTTATGTTTCTGATATGTTATCGGCAATAATCATTCTATAAATTTTAGTTTTCTTTTTTTATTTATGAGATTTAAAATTAATTTCAAGAGTAATAAAGTAGGGAACCTACGCATTGAAAACATCGGCAATTTCCTGCCAAGCCCTTGATTTCAACTCCCCCACTTTCATCGCCCCGTCCCCTTTCATTTTCCACAAATAAAGCATTTTCTCTTTCTTGCAACCTCTTCAACTAAAACAATTTCTTCTTCCGCCAACCAGTTTGACGAACGTTTTAGCGTTTTGGCATTCATTCTCTTTCAATATCTCTAGATTTTTGGGTCTGATATATATATATTCACTTTTAATTAGGAGATAGCAGACGACGTTTTGTTTACGTTCTATAATAAACAATCTTACCTAAATTTGCAGAAGAGTTCCACAGCAGGTGTCTCGGGCCCCTTATGAACTGCAAAAATACCGTAGCAACGATCGTCGCGTGCAAAATTGCGGGTCTCAGTTGAGAAAATTCTTAAGTCATTTTATGGTGGGGGATTTTCATAATTTTCTCAGTTGAGTAAATTCTTAACTTTTGAGAACAAAATCTGTCTGAGAATTTTATTTGTTTATGGTGCCGGGCCCAGAGCAGAACTCCTAAAACTGTTGGGTGGATTGTAACCATACTTCACAGAAAATGATCCCCATGTACCCTCAACAGGAAACAAAATACCAGAAATCATCTTAACCCATTAAGAGGTTATGTTAAAATGAATGGTCGTAACCTACAGGAAGAATCAAAGACCCAAAAATATATATAAAAATGTTTTTAAAAAATTAAGTTACAGATATTGAGAACGAAATGGAGGTTACTTACTTGAACTGTATTTGTCGTAATCTTCACGTAACCTGAACTCTCATACTATTAAGGCAAAGCATTACTGGGTGGATTGGAACCATACTTCACACAAATGATCCCCATGTGACTAAGTCGTGCTTGTTTTTTTTTTTTTTTTTTTTTTTTTTTTTGGTATTGGAGCTGGTCTGACCTGATTTCGGGAAAGTAGGTCAGGGGTACTGCTATAATTATTAATTATATGTCACAGCAGGAGAGACATATATTTTAGCTCCTTGGAGCTCTCTTGTTTATTGAGCCCTGGCATGCCTCTTTATCTTAATGTATCCTATGTAGTAGTGTATGTCACCCACTTCAGCCCACTTTGGGTACATGGATCATTTAAACCATTATCTTTGCTATATCTCCTGGTATCGCAGTTATATATAGATGAATATATATAACTTATCCACGGTCTGGTAGTCACCAGGTAAAATTCCATGCCAGTGATATAAATAGATAACTTATTCCTGCTTTTCGGCACACGCATTCATTTTTTCCGTACATCGCAGCGATAGATGGGACACAGGTGTCCAATGACATATTGTAAAAAATTGAAAATGCTTTAAGAATTTCGCCCCAATATAAAATGTCTATTACGAATCAATATATCAAACCGTTATTGGATTTACCAATGCCACCCGACCGTGCTTTACAAAAACCCTTAAAATCGTTATTGGATTTACCAATTCCACCCAACCGTGTTTTACAAAAGCCTTTAATACCCAAACGTGTATGGAAGACGGGTTTAGATAAACTCTTCGATAAAAATTTAATGGATTTAACAACAAACGACGAACCGCGTCCTGCTAGAAATAAAACGACCTATAAGCCATTCCGTAAAAGAAGAGTTGAACGAGGGGCAAACCTATCGTTTTGACAAAATTTCCTCGGAATACAGGCTAAAGTTTGGTAACAAACACTTTTTTTGACGAATATAAAGTAATTCTATTGAGGGAAAAGGTTATCAATATAGACCGTTTATTTTCTAGACCTCGTGAAGTTGGTGATAAAGGATAGAGGTTTACAAAACGGTGATAAATTTTCGTATAATCATCAATCACCCGAGTTTCCCGAAAATGTTCAGTACGAAATATAATAACCGTCTCGAGCGATTTAACCAAATATTTATTCAAAGCACTGGAAGAATATATAGAATATTACGAGGTTCCCATAGAAGAAATAGAAATAGTCGTCCAGTCTACGACAATGCCAAGAGGCAAGGGGAGACCCAAAGAACCGGTAACAAAGACAATTTCGTCGTCGAAAAGAAGTATTATAACGATTAAAATCGACGATACTACGTGTTTGGCACGAGCCATCGTGACGGCGGTTGCTAATAAAAATAAAGATAAATGGACGAATTCCCAGCTTCGACACGGTTTCAATGAAAGTCGAAAATTACAAAGGGACGAAGCGTTAAAACTTCACGAAGAAGCGGGGGTTCCCGTTCAGGAGCATGGTTCTACTTTAGAAGACGTGAAAATGTTTGCCGATCACTTGGCTGTGCAGATTAACATAGTGGACGGTGATCAATTTAACGACATTATTTATACGAGCGAAGGAAGCGAAGCGGTATATCTTTACAAGAATAAAAATCACTTCGACGTGATTACGAGCATGACGGGATTTTTGGGTAAAAGACATTACTGTCATACTTGTAAAAAACCGTACGCTAAACGAGATCGTCATAAATGTCCTAAAAAGTGTTTATCGTGCTTCAGTTCTAATTGTCCGGGTGGAGAAAGGAAAGTGTGCGACGATTGTAACAGAACGTTTTTCGACGAAGAATGTTTTAATGAACATAAACGCGACAGAGGAATGAGAGACGGTGAAACGGATATGGTTTGTTTAATAGTTCAGAAATGTTTAGAGTGTGAACGAGTAGTAAAAGATTTGAAAAACCATATATGCGGGTCATTCCGAATGCCCGAATTGTAAAAAATATGGCGACATGACGACTTACAAATGTTTTATGCTCAAGAAAGAATGTAAGGGTGGAAAGTGCAAATCGTCAAAGTGTACTAATGATAAAAAACGTTACAGTTGTAAAACGCGAACGACGGATTATTATTTTAACTCAAGACACCGGTGTTCACATAACGAATTTAATCATTTGTCAAGATTTTAATGGTAAACAACACGAATTTTCTACCGTAGACGATTTTTGCGAATTTGTTTTGGATAAAAAGGGTACGTTTATAGCTCACAATGCTAAAGCATACGACGCGCAATTTTTGTTAAAATATTTCGTAGAACATAACATTAACCCTTATTGTTTTTACAACGGTACGAAAATTATGTACATGGAAGGTCCGGAACCATTAGATTTATCGATTCCATAAGATTTTGTCCAATCTGCTCTGGCGGCGTTTCCGAGAACGTTTGGATTAAAAGAATTAAAGAAGGGTTATTTTCCGCATTATTTCAACAAACCGTGTAACCAAAATTACGTTGGATCGTTACCTAGCAAAAAACACTACGGTTTCGATTATATTAGCGCTCAAAATAGAAAAAAAAGATTTATTTAGAATGGTATGACGCGCGAAAAAAACGACGTGTTTGATTTCGAGAAAAAATTGAGGGATTATTGTACATCCGACGTCGATATATTACGTCGATCCATGTTAAAATTCAGGGAAGACTTTATCGAGTTGGAAAATATAGATCCGCTACAAGACGTGACGATAGCATCCGTTTGTATGACCGTTTATAGAAGGTTTTTTCAATTACATGTAATGTTCAAAAATACTATAGCCGTCTATAAAGATAACACCGACCACGAAACATACAGCGCGAAATATATTTCTTGGCTGGATCACGTGGCTGAGAGAGACAACGTCGTCATTCGACACGCTTTGAACGGTGGTGAAGTTAATCTACCCGATATCGGTAAAGTCGACGGGTATTTTGAAGAAACAAAAACGGTTTACGAATTTCAAGGTTGTTTCTGGCACGGGTGTGAAAAGTGTTACACTCGGGATACCATTAATAACAAGAACTAAATAGATATGGAAACACTTAGAAAACGAACCGACGTGAAAAACGAGAAAATAAAACGAGCCGGTTTCAATTTAATAGAGGTTTGGGAATGCGGTATAAAAAATAATGAGATTGTAACTCCGTTAAATCCCCGAGATGCCTTTTTCGGTGGTAGAACAAATATCACCAAGTTAATTTACGATTTCGACGGAAAGAAAAAAGGGACGATACGTAGATTTTGTTAGTTTATATCCCGCGGTTCAGTTTTATAAGAAATACCCATTCGGATATCCCACTAAAATATATAATCCCGAACATATCGATCGAAAATTGGGTTGGGGGTTCATAAAGTGTAAAGTCGTTCCGCCTAGAAAATTATATCATCCCCGTTTTAAACCTGTAAAAATGGAATGTGGAAATGCCGAAAAACTCTTGTTCCCGTTGTGTAAAACGTGTGCCGAAATTACAGATTGAAGACGTGCGAACACACCAGACGAACAGAGGTCTTTTGTGGGAACGTGGTGTATTCCCGAGTTATTTAAGGCATTGGATAAAGGGTATAAGATAGATAAAATTTACGAAGTTTGGGATTTTCTCTACACCAGCGAAGACATAGATCTTTTCAAAGAATACGTTAAGAATTTTATGAAAATCAAGATGGAAAGTTCCGAATTAAAGGTAGGTCCCGGTACTCCTTACGAATCAGAAGAACAGTATAAAAAAATCGTAAAAGAACAATTAGGTATCGACTTGGGTAAAATAGATCATCTAAATTATGTTTCAAATCACTTTGGGGTATTTTTGGTCAAAGAGTTAACATGAAACAAACTAAATACGTCAATGAACCGAAAGAATTTTATACCCTATTATTGGATGACAAAATAGATAATCTTAACATTCAGTTTATAAACGACGACATGGTCCAGATGTCTTACGATTTAAAGGACAATTCGTCGACAAAAAGTAAGGATATTAATATCTTCATACGCGGTTATAAACGACGGCTCATAGCAAGAACCATGTTATATGACGTGTTAGATAAACTCGACGATAGAGCTTTAGGATTTGACACCGATAGTGTGTGGTACATAGATCGCGACGATGGTGTCGCGATAGATACAGGAGATAACTTGGGTGATTTGACGGATGAATTAAATGGTGATTTTATAAAATCTTGGTGTGCCACCGGACCTAAATCTTATTCGTACGAAACAAACGCGGGTAAAAAAGTGTATAAAGTCAAAGGATTTAGTTTGAATTACGAAAATTCTCTTTACATCAATCGAGACACGATGACCGACATTGTCAAAGAAACGCTTAAAAGGATTACAACCCTCAGAGAAAACGCCATCACGAGAGATTCTAAAACCAAACGAATAGTGAATCAATATCAAGAGAAAGAGTTCGTGTTATGTAACGATAAACGAGTGATGACGGAAAAGTACGAAACACTTCCCTATGGATATTAGTCGACGACCAATAATTCCTCTCTGACGAAAGTTCTTTGCGGCGCCGGTTCCTTGAGATAATACACGTCGATACCCTGCATTCTAAAATGTCTATCTATTTCGTGTTTATCAACACTCCAGATTGGATCAGTGGTTCTTTTTTTACCACCTTCCAATTCACCCGGTTGATACAGATATCTTACTTAGGAAAAGGGCTGATAGGTGGTTGAAATTTATCAACGGGTTCTACCTTTTCGGGTCGTTTGGTTTCTTTGTTAATCGTTTTTACGACTTCCGGTAACCGTTTTACCCATTCTCTGTTTCTGTCGTTAGATTTCATCTCTTGGTCGTATTGATAGGTAAACAGCTGTTCTCCCAGAGTTTTTATTAAATCGTTCGACGATGGCTTGGGTCGCGATGAATGTCGACTCTTACCCTTCTTATATTCTCACGTTGTGTTTAGACATTAAATTGGAACGGCACCCCATGAATTCGCGACCAGGATCGGACTTGTAATAATTTTGGAAACGTTAAACGTCTTTCGTAAATTTTTTCGAAAGCATCGGCCCACTTCTTTTACTGTCTTTGGTCGTTAAAGGTTCCGCTTCTTTGTACCGAGTACCTACGTCAAACCAACGTTAACGCGTATTTATACGTTTTCCTACCCACTTTATCGTGTGGTAAAAACAATAGATCAGCCTGGTGCGTGTCGTTTTCTTCCGCATTTTCGAATTTAGGTCGTACGATTTTCTTGTGTGCAGGTAGATAGATTTGCCAAACGTCTTGTTTTTTCAGGAAATCGAACGCTTCCTTTTCGCTGACTTTAGCCGACTTTAGCCGCTTTAGCCAATTAGCAATCTTGATGGCTGTTTTTCCTTTCCAATATCGACTGTAATAGATCTCTTTAATTTTAATTTATACGACATATTGTTTTACGGCGTAAAACACTAAACCCGTTCCTATTAACACGAAGAGGATTTCTTTATCTTTTTGCTCTTCGGAGGGTTGATAAAAATCGCTCAATTTCGGTTCGGGAGACATCTCCTCTTCTCCCATCATCTATGAGTATAGAGACATTGCAGCATCCACTTCTTTATACGTGTATAATGCATGTCCTTCTTTTTTCAATCTCTCGTTTAAAAAATCTAATCTTTTTGTACGTTTGTGATTCCATTCGTCTCTGGCTTTGGTCAGTTTTTCCATCGCTTTCGTCGATGTCTTTTTTTGCTCGTCGTGATTCGAAAATAAAAATTGCGATCCAGAAAACGCCAAGGCATTGACCAATGCACCACCTACTATCATCGCTATTGTTGCCATTTTAATAGAGGTTTTATTTTATTTCATGATATCGGCGGGAATGATTCCCTTTTTGACCAAGCATGTCCTTGGTGTAATTGGCGAGAGCAAACTGGAAGATGATCATCCCGAAATCCTTTGGATCTAAATCCAGCTTAGGCACTGGCATTTTTAAAAATTTCTTGGAGAGTTGCGCGTATCCGATGGCAATTGCCGTATTGACAGCTGCGTGATATGTAGTGTTTACCAAATCTTTTTCACTCATCTTTTTAATAAGAGAGAAAATTATTTAAAACATTTCATGGGCGTTGAGTTTTTATTCTTTTGGAATTACTTTTGGTGAAATTACCTTGGATGGAATTACTTTTGGCTCTGGTTTTATGTAGACCAGAAATCCAACAACCGCGAGTCCACCAATTACCCATTTCCAGCTACGTTGTTAATAGCATTGCTATCGTTGTTAATAGCATTGCTATTGTTGCTTTTAGCATTGCTATTAACATTGCTATCCCATCTACGTTTGGCTCCCTTTTTCCCCGCTTCCACACGTTTTGGATTCTTCTTTATTTCCATCTTCCCTATTAATTCCTCGGATTCATCGTGTTTTTCTATAAAGCGTCAGATTTTTTAAATCCAACAATGTGACGGCTAGAAATTGGTGGCTATACTTGAGAGGTGCTAATACCGATCCGTATTTGTAATATAAACTACAACACACTTTGCAGATGGCATTGTCCAAGAAGGGGTCTTCGTTCAATTCCTCGATCATTTTGGGTTCGTCTTTGAGGTCGACAAAATGTTTAAGTCCTTGCGAATACAGATAGATTAGGGAATTTGCTGTCGATTTGGTCATGCGCATGCCAAGTCGAGCGTTTAACAGACGACTCATGGTTTCGACATCCTTGTCGTTCATCTTTTCCAATTCGGAAGAGGTCACGTCTTTTCCTAAAAAATGACGTGCACGTCCGGAACTGATGATAGCCGATAATCTGTCTTTGGTAGATATATCTTTGCTGGGTATATCGTTCGCTAATACATCATCTACATCCATGTTTTTAAAATATATACATTTTTTATATTTTGTAAAAAATATTTTTACAAAATACGTTTATTCTGTATCGGAATCTAAGTCCAAGTCTTCTTGACACTCAGTCAAATCCGGTATACAATCAACGTCAAGCGTTTTGATGACGACTGCCTGGTGTAAATTGTTTTGCAAGGATACGGTAGTACTACTGACATAAACGCTTTCTATCTTTAAAACCCCAATTGCTAAACATCGTTTTTTCACGTAAATGAGAGGATCGGTTTCAACGATTCGGTTCTTTTTATCTTTCAGGTTTTCTTGTTTTCTTTCTATAAACAATAGGTAATATTTTTTCGTCTCTTTTCGATTTTAACTTTTGAGTATATAACATCGTCGTTGTTTTTATCTTTTTTGACAATATATATATCCTCAGTATTAATGGGACTTTTCCTACCTTTTTTGCAATTCCGGTTCGAGTTTTTCTATTTCTGTTCTTAAAAATTTCGTAATTTTTTCCATCATATCGACGAATTCTTTTCCACATTTAAATTTCATAGAATAATTGCGTAACTTTTCGGTAGAATAGTCCTTACTTTCCCACAATCCGGTCGATTCCGTTTTGGGAGTGTGTATAACTAACGGTTTCACGCCGTTCGGATACTTATAGTCGATGTAAACTTTTTGATAATTCGCAGATTTCTTATCTACATAATGGTTTCCAATTCTTAAATTGTTTACGTTAAAGTTCTCAATTGTCACAAATCCCATGTTTTATTTTTATAACGAAAAATTTTATTTAAGTCAATTTTATTTTTTCAAAAAGATCGTAAAATTTTTCTTAAACCATTTTTCCGTTATGTGATAACGTTCTAAACGTAAAATATACGTAATATCGTGGATAATATTAGCATAAACCATAAAACGATAAACGACAACAACACGAACAATACTATCTCGGTAAAACGTTTCATTTCTTAACGTAAAAAAATTGTTAAATAGTTTAATATATATATATATATATATATATAAATAAAAATGTATATTTTACTGGACAAAGTGTTTAACGAACGCGGAGTAAAACAGATTTTAATGAATGACGACAACAGTGTCAACAGTTGAACGACCAAGTATTAATTTATTGGCCCGAAGATGAACTAACGTGTCAAATGCCGCGCATGCGTAGAAAATACCCATGTAAACGTTCGGTCATCGCGAACTCGTTGTTTTGTAGCATTCATCACAACTACGTGAAAGAGTGTGGTATCGATACGTTGAAATATTGTACCTCTTGTCGAAAATGGATGACCAATAGTACTAAATACGAAACGTGTTATGCGTGCGGTGAGGAAAAGAACGCGCAGACGAATGGCATAAAACGCATAAAAGGTCCGAGAGAAAACGCGGACGTCCTAAAAAACCCGATGATTTTTAAAATATATTTTGTCTTAAAATCTAAAAGTTATTTCGAAGCGGATTTGTTTACGAACTCTAGGAGCCGCTTGCGTAAATCCTCCGTTTCTTTGATCACATCCCTTTTTTATGGTTCTCCTTGTGGGAAGAATATAGTTTATCTTTCATCTCGCGATACTTGGTCAACTCGTGGGATACGGTGGCAAATTCTTCGTCCGAGATCTTTCCATCCTCGAGTGCTCGACTCACCAGATCCGATATCGAATTAAGCTTACTCTCCGCGAGTTTAGTGATCTTGATGTGTTTTTTCCGATTTTCTCAACAGTAATCGTCTTATCCCTTTCATGGCTAAACCTACTGAACCTACAGTCAAAGCTACAATTTGGAGAGGTAATCCTGCAATGGGAATGAGAAATCCAAGTCCACCGACGACGATACTTCCCGAAATGAGAGCCGCGTCGACACCGTCTGCGGTATTCACCGTTCGTTTATACTTTTTATAGATACTCTTCCGCATTTCTACCTCTCGACGAAACGTCTGTTCGATTTCGCCGATTCGTTTTAAACGATATTATTGCGGATCGCTTTCTATTGGCGAATCGGTTTCTAATGGCGGATATAATCGGTTTCTACTCATCTCTTTTTTATTCGTGAGAAATTTTTAAATGTCTAATACGACGACACCGTTGATAGTCCCCGATTTTGAGCCTTTATTCACTCCAAAATTTAGAACGTCTCCCGATTTCACCCACATAGGAGGATTCAACGTTACGATGTCACCGTTTTTCGTTTGATAGGCTGTTTTTTCGACATCGTTCAAGATTAACGTCACGTTTAATTGCCCCAAAAGTCCGAGACGAAAGACGTGACCGTCGAATAACATCTTAATGCCCAGTGACGGTCTGAGTCTTCCGTTTTCACGTCGAATTGGAACGTGTTCATGATGCGACGATTTTTGGCCAAGCTGGTTACCTCTTCTTTAATGTCTTCCAAACGTTCTTCCGCCAATTCTTCCCGTTCTAAGTCTTCGTGATAGAATCCAGACATAGACATCCTTTTTTATTATTTTAAATAATTTTCTTAAACTCTAAAGAGCACGTCAAAGCGGGATACCCGTGATTATCGACGAGTTTCTCCTTGCTCGTCATTTATGTCTATCGTTAATTCCGTGATGCGATCGCGTTTCAACAACCTTAAAAAAAAACGGGATGTTCGACGTTTTCGGTATAACAACTCGGAAAATTTAACGTTTGGGAACACGGTAGTGGTTTGATGACATCGTTCGGGTTGCCCGTCTTCAAACATGTCTCCCCTCGGCAAGTTCTTTTAGATGAACATTAAGTAGTTGCAGTGGTTGCAAGCTTATGCTATTTCTTGATATGATAGTTCCGGCGAAAGGATCGTTTTCACCTATTCCGAGAATCTTATTGAGTTCCGGCGGAATCTGCAGCAAATTAGACGTGTCGCCCTCGAGTCTTACTTTCATCGTATTTTTGTCCAATACTATTTTCTTGAGGTATTTCATGAGAATTCGTTGTATATCTTTGAACGTGTACGATCCGGCGTGCACGGTATGGATTCTGGGTCTCTCTCTACCTTTGGCGTGTTGTATGGAAATATCTTGTTTTATGTTGTACAAACCGTTCCAAAAATGAACAGACTTTACTCCCACACACCACTCGTCGTTCGCGTTATCGATGTATCGAGATAGTTTCACGGGTTTACCGATTTCCGTAACGAGATGAAACATGTTTTTTTATAACTATTTTATTTTTTAAATAAAAGATGAATGTTTACGAGTACAAGGCGGATTTGGATTTGTCGTCTTTTGACGTCTACGTCAATACAACTAAAAAGTTTCGCGCGTCGTTCGAGAATATTTTCGTAAAGTATAATAAACCGAACATCTTCGAAGACGGAACTTCGAAATATTACGCCATGTTGACGCGGTATGTATCAACATTCCGTAACTGGGAGGTTTCTGGCAGGAACCAGTTAAATTTCGCGGTATGGTGTGCCACGACTGGATGCGGTGTGACATTGGGAATGGGAAACGGACAAACTGTCGAAATAGTTCTTTCAATTTTCACGTTTACTATCAAATTAGAAGGATCTTGAAGGAAATCGCCGTTCATTGCCCAGTGATTCCGATTTCAATCACTACACAAAAACACCATAGACGTTTCGTTTCGGCGTACGAACGGATATGTCGTGAATTTGGGGTATCGGTTGACACGGATTGGAAAATCAAGGGAACCATCTTCGGAAAATATAATACGAAACGGTCTACGTTCATCGCAAACCGCTCAGAAGGATTCACGCTTCCGGGTCTTGCCAGATTGGACGCTTCCATTCGCGTTTTCGCCTGGGCAGTTTTGGGCGCCTCAAGGTCAAACGAGGGCTTCCGATCGTGGACGCTGGTGCCAACCTCGCTCGATGCGCAAAAACAATTTTTATTCAATGTCGAGGATGCGATTTAATAGACCTCTCGATTTACCCGCCGATATTTCTCGCTACGAAAATTGTCTAAGATATGCAAATTCCAAACTCGATTTTGTCATCCATCCTGGGCTTTACATGTTACCCAGCAACATGGAGCTGAAAATCGTTCACACCATCACCTCCCAAACAAATTAAACCATCAAAACAGATTAAACCAAAAGTGCCACAAAAACAAGACGATCACGAAAGTCAAAAAACTGCAATTTTCGTTCTATCGTTAATTTCTTTTCTTCTCTTCGTCGAGTTTCGTTAATAACAAACCGACAACGGCCATACCCAATATCCAGAGATGTTCTCCCAACCAAATTGCAGTTTTACCGAGTGTCGATAAGATCCAGGAAACGATGGAGCCTAATATACCCGGTAACGCTTCACCGAATATGGTAGCCAATCTCGCGAGCAGTTTTCCAACAGAGTCTAGCTGTTTTTTAAGCCATTCCTATAATCCACCCTCTTTGTTGGATGGTGGAGGAGGTGGTGGTTTAATCGGTTTGACATCTGGTATCTATAATTCGACTAAAAACGCGAGTCATTCCAATGGCGGTTAAAACGCTAAAAATGGTGATTCCCTGTTCTTTGAACAGATTGGCGATTCTTTCTCTCAACGGAAGATTGTCGTCAAGTAGCCTCTTGATCGACTCTTTTATAGTAGTCAATTGCGATCGCATTTGGCCCTTGAGAATAGTGATACTCTCGTTAATCCCGTCGAGTTCACCACGCGCTTTTGTTATTTCTCTCTCGAGCCCATTCTTTTTCATCCGGATTGTTTTTGAGTCTTTCGGTCCATTCCGATATCAATCGTTCGCGTTCCACTCTTTTGGCTTCTTGACCGCGTAATTCACCACTAATGGTTCGTAAACTTTTATCCAATCCCCGCAATTCTCGTACGGATAGCAGTTCCGCGCCTCCCTCTTCCTCCACTTTATTGGCGAGGTCTTGTATACTATCCGATACATCTGATACTCCGTCGTCTAATCGTTTTATTTGCGTTTCGTCGTCGCTGTTAACTACATCCATTTCTATTTTTTCTACAGTAGTGATTTTACGATCTACATCTTTTGCCTCTTTTATTGTCGGAAGTCTCTAACAAATTGCATTTTCTCCATCTCTTTTAATGAACTTGCCATGTTATATCTCCCAGAATTACGTTTATAATTTAGTAAAATCTTTTTACCCTCCCTATTGTAGGCATATAAATTACCTTTGTCGTCGGATGTAAATTTTAAAATTTTATCGTTACCACCCGTTTCTTTTTTCCATTCGTCCACGAGTTTATCCGTTCTTAGACGTTCTCGTTGGTCTCCTTGAGGCTCGACGGGAGTATCTGGTAATTTATAAACATCGTTTTTAAACGATGTATCTTGATCATCATTGTTGTTAAACGATGTTTCTTTTTCCTTCGGCGTAAAGGGCATTCGTCAAACGGTGACCGTTTCCCATAATCCCTCTAATATCGAAGAAAACCAAACGTTAACGATTCGTTTTCCCAACTTGAGTGAAAACGACGTCATCGTTCCCAGAAGTACGAGACTATGCTTCGATATGGAAGTCGTTGTAGAGGTGGTGATCTCACTAAAACGAGTGTTTATAATAATTTGGGACTGTAAACATCGGTCAAAAAAAATTGAAGTGAAGATTTCGGGAAATACCGTTCAAACAAAGATCCATCGACGATGCCGATAAAAATTTTTAGTCTATAACGATCTTTGGAAAATAGAACGACCGTAAATATGGTCTATCAGGGAATACAGAGTGACGATCTAAATAAATTAAGGGCAAAACCCTTCAAATATGCAATGCCTCTCGATAGTAACGAATACTACGAAATTGGCGCGGCGTTCGGTAATCGATTTTGTATTCCCTTGGATTTCGAGCGAACCCTTTTATCAAGCAGGATTACAAGAATAGATTAAAATCTACATGTTAAACCCATTTAAACGATGCTAAAACACGTTTGTCTCGACAGACCCCGACGATGCTGATAAAACGAAACGAGTTATAAGGCAACCAACAGATCGCTTTGGAATTCGAAAAAATTACACGACGTTCAAAAAATCTCGCTCGCAGCATCAGACAAGAGGTATGCGGGAGACCAACGCTTATTTACTTCAACCAAATATAGCGATATCGCCAAAAATACGATGAGTAAAATCAGACAACACCATCCTCAATTATCAAATAAACACCCCCGCACGTTCTCTCTCGGGTATTCTGTTTCTCTTCAAGGATATTTCTAAAAATGATCCGGAAACTTTTTATAAAAAAAAAAAATCCGAGAATCACCAAAGTGGAAACAACCATTGAGGGACAACCGAACCAACTCTTCTCCGCCGGAATGAGACCTCATCACCAATTCGAAGAAATTAAAAAGTTTTTCTTGGCTTCCTTGAATCGCGAAAATATCACAGAATTAGTCGCCAAGGAACTCATGTTGAGTGAAATAACTCTAGGAAATATATCTCAAAGATCATTTTGGCCTCTGGTTAGATTTACGAACTACACCGGAAAATCATCTACACGGCACTGGTCGTAAGCTTCAAAACCATTAGCGAAGAGTGTTTCCGTCCGAATCGAGAGAACTCCCTAAACCGATAACCGATCCCTTGGATGTTTACATTTTCGTCGTCAAAGATGGACAGATCAACATGTCGAACGGCCGTTTCGTAAGCGTCATATCTTAAAAAATTTGAAGTCATTAAAAAGATGTATATTCAAGAACCTCATTCTGCCATGATCGTGGGTGCCACCGGTTGCGGGAAAACAGAGTTTGTTCTCGATCTCTTGGAAACCGAATACAAAGATTTCTTCGATCACATCGTGATCTTGTGCCCTTCGATCGATTTCAACAGAGCCTATAAATCGAGAGAATGGATTGGGAATAATGTTAAACACCCGAAAGATAAACGCGTCGTCATCGTCAATCCTGTTTCATCGAAAACGGGAGAAGAAAAATTACAGGAAATGTTACGTCATTTTTACGATAAATATAAAGGGACGTCCACGTTGTACATCATAGACGACTGTTCGGCGACGAAACAGATAAAAAAGAAAGCGGACGCCTTATCCATGTTGGCGTTTTACGTCGGGAAGGACATGCCAACCAATCCGTGTGGGTATTAACGCAAAGATATAATAGCGCATCAAAAGACTTTCGTACACAGGTCAAGTGGGTTGCGCTCTTTCTATAACCAAAGACAAGTTTAGCTACAACGAATGTATTTGGACGAGAACGACGCCGTCACGGAAGACAGACGAACCATAAAAAACTTGTTATCGCAACACAAACATTCTAAATTAATTTTGTGCACGGAACAACCGACGAATTACAAGTTTGTGCAATAACGCCTATGTCCCATCTATCGCTGCGATGTACGGAAAAATTGAATGCGTGTGCCGAAAAGCAGGAATAAGTTATCTATTTATATCACTGGCATGGAATTTACCTGGTGACTACCAGACCGTGGATAAGTTATATATATTCATCTATATATAACTGCGATACCAGGAGATATAGCAAAGATAATGGTTTAAATGATCCATGTACCCAGAGTGGGCTGAAGTGGGTGACATATACTACTTATGTAGTATATACATTATGTCATATAATGTACATTGTTTATTACATTTTTTAATAATTTTACTACAAAAAACTGCAATATTTACCTTCAAACTTTGGACCCGTGAAAAAAAAATAATAAAGCTTGCATGAGTTATCTCTCTTATAGCGAACCTGCAGTCAAAGATATTTTCAAGAGTCCAATAATTACACATTTATTTAGATTATACTCACTCTGCCACTGCCGGTATTAAATCTATGCGTCTAGCCTACATGTAGTTAAACATAGAATCTTCTGCCTTGCCTACCTAGTTTTGAGTACCATAACGGTTCCAAAATGCATTGAAATATGTTCATATGAATACCTTAGTATTCTTTATGATTGAACGATGATGTAAACTCGGGTATATTTTGTGGGTTGCAAGTAAGCCAAGAGGCCTACAGAGGAGATGTACATGTAGAATTAATGGGTTTAGTTCTTGAAAATAGATAAAATGCATATAAATTAATATAAAAATCAAATAGAAATTCTATTCAGTACAGTACTAAACAAAAAACCCAAAACAAAATACAGTCACGAAAATCAGTAATCGCGAATCTTGGTTTCCTCTAGGCCATTGTATTGTATTTTTCAATATTTCTTGGTGATTATCAAACTAACCGAATTTTATAATCTTTAATAGATAAATGTATGTCGATAAGCGTGAAGTTTTGGTTAGTTTTGTTTACATATATACATGTAGACCTACATCTATATACTTTTTTAAACAAGGAGAACTCCTAAGTGCGCGAAAAATGGAGTCTCAAAGGTAAATAATTAACGGAATAATCTGGAATGTGGATGCACCTTTACCTACTACATGACTTCACAAGCTTGTTTAATGGTAAACAAGTTTCATAACATACAGATTTTCATGTGCAGACCTTGAAGTGCAGTTTATACCAAGGATGTCATAAACTTTAAGTAACAGGTGAAACTGTCAATATAGCAGGTTAATTTCTGTCTTTTTGTATAGAAGTCTATGTAATTTTGTCAAAAGTAGTCAGCTATTTACTGAGAGTAGGGGGTTAAATTTGCCTGTTATCACCTTCTAATGACATCCCTGCATGCATGTATTAAATTCCCTTTATTAATTGATACCAAATGTAAACTAAATGGTGAACATAATTGGGAAGTTTTTACTCAAACTGGGGAAAAATAAGCAACTTTTGCATTGGGAATGGGTCCTTTTACTAGACCAACATGATGATGATATAAATACCTGACTATATGATGTATTTCTCATCGTTACTGTCTGAGATTTGGTCAGTTGCTTATATAATCTTTCTAAAATCCATAGGCATCAAATTGTGTCATGAAATACTTCCATTTATTAGTCCCCCATTGGTACCAAGAGGACTATAGTTTTTGCGTTTTGTCTGTTTCATATTCCTTCCTTTCTTCCTTTTGCTTTGTCCGGGCCATATCTTTTTCATTTATTAGTTCTTCACTGGGGGGCCTATAGTTTTGTGTTGTGTCCGACCTTTTGATTTGTCCGGGCAATATCTTCTTCATTTCTTTAACAAGGCTTTCCATATCTGGTGCAAGTATACATCTAAATCAGACAGTGTTACATAGAAAATTTGTGCTCATACCACCCTTATTTTTAAAATAACTCCCCTTTGTTGATTTTATTTGTTCAGGCCATAGCCAAATTATTTATTCATCTAGGCTTCTCATATTTGGAGCGAGTATACATCTAAAGAAGACAGTGTTGCATACAAAAGTTATGTTCCAACCATTCTAATTTTCGACTTATTTTTTTCATTCATCAGTGACATAACTGAATTATTTTGTCACATAGACTCCCCATACTTAGTACAGGTATACATTTTAAGAAGAAAAAATCTCACATACAAAATATGCATGCATACTGCCCATTCCTGTTTTTATTATATCTTTTTTGCCATATCAAAGTTATTACTTCACATAGGGTTCCTATATTTGATACATTTAAAGATCTGAAAAAGATGGCGTGTCACATACAGAAATTGCATACCTACTTAACTACCACCCTTATTTTTTATTTATTCCCCTTCTCATCATCTAATGATCAGATGATTTTCCTATTTTGTGGTGTTGCAGGCTAATGCAACCTCGTGTATATACCTCGTGTTTCGACAACCGTTATAAGTCCTGATTAGATGCATAATAAATGTAACATATTTACCCGTTTTATGTCCTTAAGAACATACATCAGTTAAAATGTCGATTTCCGGAACTCTCAAACTCTTGAAATCATGAAGTTTTTGACTGGTTCCGTGAACTTTAAAGTATCAAAAGTCATCTGTATCATAATACAGAGCATTTGTTTCCATGTGTTTATATCTGCTTTATTTTATTACAGGGCATTCAGACTGGTAGGCAGCAGCAACATGCAGAACGAACGGAGTCTTTCAGATGTAGCAGAGGAAAGTATTGAACGTCTTGATATGTTAAGGATACATAATGAATTGACTTAAATCAAAGATACACTGACGGAAAATATCAAAAAGACTGATTTTGATGATGCTATTCAATCCCTAGTAAAACAAAAAGATTTAAAGTCTATAATATCTGAAGTAGTTGGTTAATTACTGGAAGCATTTTTCAGTATGCTATAGTGATAAGTATGACATAGTTTTGGCAGCGGTTCCTTTCTTTTCTACAGCTGTTTACTAGATATAGGTATGTTGTAATCATGTTATGAAGTACATGTGTTGCATGTGAAAACAAGAATAATATTGGTATTACTTGGATATTGAGACTTGTAATAATTTAGTAAATCATGTCAAATGGAAGTAAGTTTTGCCTAAAGAACAACTTGTAGTTTTCTTTTTATCTTTTCTCCATCTCTTTCATTTTTTGTTTTTGTTTTAGTCATTAAGTATTTGATTATACTATTAGCCGCGAGTTCGAAATCTTATTTGAGTTACAGAGATATGAAAATATAAATAAAAACGAAAGTGATCTTCAATTGTAAATATGTAAATAGATTATCATTCTTCTTTTTTTCATTTTTTCTTTAAATGTCTTTTCCTTTTCTTTCTCCAACTTTTTTTATTTTATGTGGATATGGTGTTTTTTGCGTTGTTGTTGATTTTCATGATTTTTTCTTTGCCTGAGAATTATTTATTTTTCTTTTCAGAAGAAATTAAGCCCATATCAATACTATCCTAACTTATATCATAAATTTTTTTCACATTTTAGATTTTGTATTTATAAACTATGTAAATGCCTCAGAATGACATTTTCATATTGCCATCAATTTCCTTTAAGTATAATGATACGTTTTCTTCTTCTTTGTCTTCGTTTTGTATGGATATGTGGGTATGTGTATGAGAGTTGGTCTTTAAAGGTCATCTCAATGTAAGTTGTATATGTTATCTGATATTGAATCTTTAAAATTAGAAGGTGAAATTACATTACAGTAGGCTGGTCAAACACTACAAAGGATGAAAAATAATAAGTCCCCTGGAACATGACTTTTCAGCTGAAATTTTTAAAGTTTTTTGAAAGCAACTAGGTAACTTTGCTGTTCGATCAATAAAGTTCAGTTATAACTCTGGTTCTCTTTCAATAACACAGAGGCATGGCATTATCACTTGTCTTCCAAAGTGTGACTAACCTCGACACTTTCTGAAAAATTGGCGTCCAATATCTTTATTGAATACTATTTACAAGATTGCATCTGGTTCTATTGCACCAAGAATTAAAACTGTCCTATGCAAACTAATCCATACTGACCAGACTTGATGTATAGCGGGAAGGTATATTTTGGAGAATATTAAGCTTATATACGATCTAGTGCAATACACTGGAGTGAAAAATATTCCTGGTCTTCTTTTAATTGACTTTGAAAAAGCCTTTGATTCCATTTCCTGGTCCTTCATTAAAAACGTTACTAAGTTCTTTAATTTTGATGAGTCCATAAGACACTGGATTTCAGTATTACTTCATCAGTGAATCGAAGTGGAAATATATCAGAATCTTTCAAATCATAGAGAGGTTGTAGGCAGGGGGACCCTCTCTCACCATATTTATTCATCCTCTGTGTAGAAATTCAAGCAATTCAAATAAGAAATACTAAAAATGTTATGGGCATTAAAACAGGTGAAACAGAAAACAAGATATCTCCATACGCAGGTAATTCAGCACTCATTTTGGATGGAAGTCAAAAGTATCTGACAGTAGCAGTTGAAATTCTAGATAATTTTTCAAAGATATCTGAGTTGTGTATAAATTTCTCAAAAACAGAAGTTATATGGATTGAATCTAAACAATATAGCAGTGATAAAAATTAAACACCAAGTATCGTTTGGAATGGGGAAAAATAAATTTAAAATGTTAGGGATATTATTTGATGCCAATCTTGAAAATATTAATTAGTGTAATTATTTCAATAATTAAAATACGAAAACAATGGGGGGGGGGGGAATTTGACACCTATAGGTAAAAATGTAGTTCTGAAGTATGTGACACTGCCAATCCTTAATCATTTATCTATTGCTCTACCAAATCCGGGTGAATCCTTTTTAAAAGAAGTAGAGATTTTAATTTTTCTCCTTTGCTTGGGATAGTAAACCAGACAGAATCAAAAGATTTTTAATTAATATAAATTATAGATATGGGGGTTAAAATGATTAATATTGGAATAATATCATTAGATAATCTGGTGCAAATGTGTGTATGGGTCAGTGTGAAAGTGTAGTGTCACGTCTGTGTTCTTTATTAGTGTTCAAGTTTCATTTGTACTTCATTTGTAATAGATATATGTGTGAAAATCAATAAAATATAAATAAAAAAAAATTCAGTTGATATAAAGTAAAAAGTTATATTGTCACTAGTTTGATATGTCAGCTTTAAATTCTCTCAACCATATGGCAGTCCTGGAATTAATTTACACAACACTTGCTCAAACCATTTGTTCGCGGTTGGACTCTATAAATTTATATTTGAGGCCTAGTTTTATTTGCTTGCTAAAATTGGCGTGATTGAGCCAGCAGTATGAGTCATTACTTAAAGCCATTTTACTCATCACTGTGACTGTAAGACAGGGAGAGAGATATCTATAGTGTATGTTTTTATGGTCTTGCTTGATCATAAATGCATGGTCCGAATTTCCAACAGTTTTTAAAGTGCCACGTACTACATTTGTGTAATCCGACAAAGGAATCAAACTGCACATGCATCCAAGAACCATTTAACCTCCATCTAGGCATATAGAGCTATGTGGACACTGGACAGGTAATGAAATCTTCCATCACAAAATCTGGCACGATTGGGGATCAAACCAGATACCTTCCTGTTGATGATCAAATGCTCTATCACTTGAGCGCTGTTTTGCAACCGATACTGAAGGGAATGGCACACCACACTTTATCTACAAATCAAATGCATCTCAGTCCTATGGCTACTCGTATCATTATATACATGGCTACTCGTATCATTATATACATGTTTAGTACTCCTACATCATATAAAATGTTTATAGGCAATGCTATTGAGCATGTATGTAATGTCTCTGTTAGTATTAATAACTTATAACAAAGCATGCTCTAAGTATACACAGATCGATAAACAAGATTGGTGCTCCCTTGAAAGGTTTTGTTTAAAGGGTTTTTCAGCTGAGTGGTTCTTAAAATACAATCTCTCAACATAGATTTCACAGTCTCTTGTTAATTCACTGATGAAGGACTTTGGCTAGTAACATCTGATCTGGCTGAGTTTTAATACATACAACAAAAGTAAAAGTGAAATGAGACAGTCCGAGTGGTCAAAGTTACTAAATACTCAAGCTCATCCAACTTTTTAGGATTTGAAAGATAAAAACACAAAATTTAAGTTGAAACTGAATATTGTTTATTGCAAACAATTGTAGGCCTAAAATTAATGATGAAAAAATATTACTCACTGGCAAAGTTAAAAAAAATATAAAAAAATAATTATAATAAATACTAGAATTTAGAGTGAGCTACCAGTATCATACATGTACTCCAGGTATTTTTCATTATTATTTGACCAAATGTTTTTTACATGATTGAAAAAGATAACAATGAGTTTACATTTCGGCCACATCAATAATTTAAAATAAATTGAGCTAAAGTATTGGGTAAATATCGTGACTCCGGGCTTTGTCGACAGGTTCATGATGCAGTTTCGTACAGTGAGTCAAAATTTAAAATCTGTTGAAAGGTCCTAAAGTTCATTCCATTTTTAGACATTTGTCAAGTGTGTATAGCCCTAAAATGCTTTGTATTAAAACAAGTTTAAAAAAAACATGATAAACAAGCATTCAACTGAAAAGTGAAAGTTATGGTAGACTTTAATCTACAAATGTATTAATTGAGATCTTTGACCTAGGTGTCTGGGAATGAGTCTAACTCTCCTATTAATTTTGGCTATTCCCAAGACTAGGGCCAAGCACCATAAAACTTAAGAATAAACTAAAGTCTAAGAATTAAATATTCTCAACTTGGACTGTACAGCCAATCAGATTTCAGAATTTGTCAAAGTTACGTAAACATTTAAGACTTGAGTAATTCTTAAGTTTTATGGTGCCAGGCTCAGAACACCTTATTTGAGAACAAGTATCAAGGTGAAATTAGCTATATATATATATATATAAAAGGATTAACATTAACATCTTTGCTATTTAATGAATAGCCGAGCGCAATACAAGAAAGTGTACTCTGTCTCATGCCAGTTAACTTTCAGAAATTAACAAAGATGTTGAAGTTAATCCTTATAATTTAATTATAAACATTTACTACATCGCGGACAAGAAATATATATCATTACTGTTTTATTTTATATTCGATAAAAGTAAACAAATAGGTATCAGCTGTTAAGCGCGGATGAGAAAACACTGGTCTAGCAACCCACGATGGCAGCGAGAATGACCGACTCGGGAGGGCTCACTTAAAAAATAAGGCCTTTGATTTTTCGAATTCGAATAAAATATTGTGAATAATAAAGCCTCCAATTAATTAAATCAGTTAAAACATGATCTCCTATCGTTATCCTCCAACTGAACTTGCCTAACAGTGGTTAAAAGTACCGGAAATCACTCATATCTAATAAATATCTATTAATGAGTAAGTGTTCAATTTATCCAATCACAGTAGTTGTGAAAGCCTCGATCTGAATAGGTGAAGAATGCGAGCTTCATGAATAATTAATAAATAAATATAAATATATATATATATATATATATATATATATATATATATATATATATATATATATATATATATATGCACAAGTGATTTCGAGCACATGGAACTACTGGTAGGGAAGAGCATTGTGATTGCACTGGGGCTCCCTATACTGTTTGTTTACAGTTCATGGCAAATTGAGGAATCACTCTGTCGGATTTTTCAGTCGTTTATATAAGAAGATAGAAAATTGACGTGTCAATAAGAAGTTGTTTTAGGGGAACCTTTAAGGAATATACTATTATTAAGATCGTCATTGCGCGTGGTAAACCATCTTAAAGGGATATTGGAAGTAGTCTTTGAATTATAATTACCTAGATAATTACATTGCAATACCATATGCCTATTACATAAAACCCGTCTATCTTGACATAAATTTCGTACAGCAAAAACTGACAGAAATATCTCATGTTATCGAAAACGTCGTGATTTTGAAACGATTTGTTTTCTTTTCAGAGAAACACTTTTTCTTCATTATTGTTTCTTCTCTAAAATATACCAATTATCATTATATAATATCAGATCGAATATTGCACTTATATAATTAAAGTTTTGTTGTAAAGATAAACTTCATAGATATATAAAATGATTAATTCTTTTGCCATTTTAAATGAGTTGTGATGCTCCTTTAACTGTATTAAAGCTATGGTTAACCCTTTATGCCAAGCCTTACGGTAACTACCATTCATTAAGCATATTGTCAGAATTATTTTTACGCTACATTTAGTTAAGCCTTTTTTCACCACATGTATGGTATTACAAAGTAAAGGAAGATTCAATTTCCTTTAAATATGGTTGATAAAAGGTATAATTGGACCTGTGTCCTCTAGCAACGGAGCTTTGATTTAGGAGTTCGAGATGTGCGTTCCAATTTTTAAGACATCAATACACAGCAGATAGAGAATCGTGTGTCATCGTGTTATAAAAATCGAAAGTCACGTCATACGAGCGCCAAAACCTAGAATTACAGAAAATACGAACCTCTGCTTTTGCCGCAATATTTTATGTGAATACAAATAAAATATGACTATTCTTAATTCTGTGTCTTTTAAATAAAAAATACGATTGTGTTAAAAATGTAACAAAAATTGGATTGGTTAAGATATTCTGGGAATCATCATATTTCAAGGTAAATTCCATGACAACTCAGCATTACTGAAAATATTTAATCGTTTGATTTTTTCCCTTCACTGCAATATCGGAAAAGTATATTTATCATAATTTTCATTAATTAAATTCATGGATATCAATATGTCCTGGACATTCTATTGATTTATACTTTGGTATCTGAAATTATATATATATATATATATATATATATATATATATATATATATATATATATATATATATAAATATATATATATATATATCATTCATTCCTAGTATTTTTGTATCGTATATTTACAGCACAAACGTTAATTTTTTTTGTTTCCATACATGGTATCCGTGGTCGTGAAAATCGTAACATCAATGCCTCAGCATAGCTCTTGTAAAATCCTTTATTCACAATGAGAGAGGAGTGACCGAGTACTACATAAAACAGAAATAAATGAATTTAATAATCTATATACAACACTGTGTATCCCCTCGAAAAGAACACGAATTAAGCATTCTTTTTACCTTCTTTGGCAAAAAACCCTTCATTGAACATAACTAAATTCACTTTAAAAATGCAGCTCTACGACAATGTCAGTAAACAGGATTTTGTATATAAACTGAAAATATCGTTCATTGCATTATTTTAAACATTGCAACACACCTAATTCGACTAGGGTGAAAAAGAGCACCATGAAGAAAAATGTTGGATCATAGATATTTTACTATTATGTAAATATTCTGTTTCATAAGCGCCGATTTTCTGCTCATCTATACACGCACTGTACACTTCCAAAACCACTCACACCTTCATCAATACCCACCAGTCGGTGGCAAAAGCTACAAAATTAAAGAGAAGTACAAAAAATAGTGTGTTTTCTACACGCTGCAGTTTCTAAAATTATCGTTTAGTTCTACAAATGATCAATACAATTGTTCACACTATTCTATATCCTGGATAATTATACTGTACAGTGCATTAAAAAACGTTAAGGCCATATGTTTCTTTTTCATCTTCGATTACATGTTTGACGAACGTATTTCATCCATGTCAGTTCTTTGAGGTTTGTGCGAATTACGTTGTACAAGATTTTCAATTTTTCCTGTAGGAACCAAGTCTTAACACATAGCTTTGGGTTTAAAGAGTTTCTTAAAACCACGTCTGTAGTTTTGACAACAAGAAATATAAATAACAAAATTACAACAAAATGAACAGTAATAGATCATTTGAAATATTTGATTGAATGCTCGTTCCTGTAGTGTCACGTGTAATGACTTCATAATAATATGCCGCAACCTATTCACGCATGACGGTGTGCTGAACAACACATAAGAAACGCTTATCGCAAGCAATACACGCGTTATACGCATTATAGAACGCTCTTTCTTTGATAATCTCTTGTTGTCGTTTCCTTCAAGACAACAACTGCTAACCGAATGTTGCCAGACTTGTTTGCACATGATTAAGCTCAGAAGAATGACAGTAATTGTGCTTGGTATGATCAGGGATACGACGGTGTCCACATACATAATCAATTTGGCAAACTGTGCATGGTTCTCTCCTGTAACACAAATGTTTTGTCCCATGACGAATTCTACTTTTGAGGTCCATAAGGTAATAGCGTATAAACATACCCCAACGACAGAACACACAATAACGTTAATCTTTGCCTTCATCACCGTGCAAAAGTTTTTGGCCTTTTTCAAATGAAAAGTGACGATGTAATTCTCCATTGTTATGAGGGCTACGAACCATTCCGTCAAAAAACTGCATACATACGTTACAAAAACTACGGACTGGCAAACGACGTGTTCATGAACCAGTCGAACCTGAACGACTTCTAGCCATACAACGAACAGAACAACGAGGAAAACGGAACTTGTCGTTGACAATGCTGCTAAATATATATTTGAAGACACCTTCCGGAGTGTCGTCAGGAATATGAAAATAGATATGATGTTTCCAAGTATACCGAATACACACAACACGGGCAGGAGATATATATACATGTTTTTGGCCACTTCGATTGTCCCTTGCGTCATTTCATCTCTGTCATTAAATTCATCCAGAGAATACAAATTGGATTCATTTTTCATCTTGTATTCCTTACAAGAAATTTTGGTACAAACTTGACAGAAATAAATATCCCGTTTTTTGTTGGTCAATAAATTCCGCTATAGCTCTGCACTCGCATTACATGGCAGATGGGATGTTAGATTTCCTTCATCATCCATACACTTAATGTTTATGTCTTTCTCTAGGCAAAATAACAGCTTTTCTCCTCTCTGGACAAAAAAGAAAAGCTTGATGATAAAAGTAATTAAATGCAATTACTGCAATAAGAAGGCGCTATTCAAAAATCGATATTGGGTCATGTGGTCGAATACGACACACCTACGAGAGTTCATTCTTAGATGACCCCATAATGGATGCTGTTATTAGATAGCTGTGTTCCATGAGCACATGCCTAAATATGAGACAACCACGTGCTAAACATAACACAACCCATACATTGTAACAGTATTTCATATTTACTTGTTTTCACATCTATAATACACATGATTAATATATCTGTTCCAAATATTACATCCGGGTTGAAATGTTTGCTTACACAAGTACATGTATACTATCAACTATGATTTATTGATATTGCCTGTCGATTATTGGATAGTTTTCAGGTGTAATTTAGAATTTAAATTTATGTATGTGTAATTTTTTGGTGTAATATGGCCAATTCAGAT
The DNA here is from genome assembly GCA_030159075.1 of Atrina japonica. Taxonomy (NCBI): domain Eukaryota; kingdom Metazoa; phylum Mollusca; class Bivalvia; order Pterioida; family Pinnidae; genus Atrina; species Atrina japonica. Next base: position 653,711 of record BROG01000153.1, read on the forward strand.
ATTTTGTCTCTCTAAATGCACGTAAATTCATTTTTTTATATTAAATACAATGTTTATCATTTGTTTTGAATCTTTCTCCATCCTTAGTTTCAGATAGAAATGACCATCCCAAGACAGACATGCAATCTTCACACAGTCTCAATAAATACATGTAGTACTAAGTTACACACCGACACTTACGAGTTAAACGAGAATCGAAACACGCCGCGAGCACCACCACACCTACACAAACGCACAAGAACTGGATCCACCCCTGATAAACACAGTGGCATAGGTATCTGCAGAAGTCCGTGCTAGGAATACGCCAGAGAGCCTTTAATAGGTAAATGTACAGACATACCATTTAATTTACCTGTATTAAAAAAGAACATACATGTAGATAGCAATGTAAAAACGACTGGAATTAATGAGTGTCATTTAAGTTCTAATATTAATAATATATGCTCTGTTCGATCTGTATATACTTTTGATCAATGTAAGTTTGTAAATATTTTATGTATTTTACGTCAAGCACAGTACCCAGAGTTCATTGAGTTAATTTAAAAATATGATATTTTATGTTTTTGTGAAACTAAAACAGATGATACCGATTTTATTGATTTACCTGGTTTAGAAACACATATGAAGAATAGATTTCAGTTTAAGAATATTAAATCAGGGGGATAATTCTTGCATACAAATCTTACTTAAGTAAATTCATTAGTAATATAGAAACAGATATAGTAAATATGTAAAATGGTTTAAAATAAACAAAAATGCTTTTAAGACAGAGGAGGATTTATTGTTTGGTATTGTTAAGATCCCAACAGAATACTGTGTTGATGATCCATTTGGGGAAATAGAAAATGAATACTTAAGTTTTTGTACTAATTATGATTATGTTTGTCTTTTGGGAGATTTTGATGCAAGAACTACACAGGATGATAATTTAATAAGACTTGATAATTTTGACAATAATGATGAAATTTATGATGCAGTTGTTGAAAATCTTACATATCTGAATGCTTTTTATACGTCTGGAATTTCAAAACCCAGGACAAATAAGGATAAAAATTTGGGGAATGAACTTTTACAGTTTTGTAAATATAATGACTTGTTTATCTGTGATGGCAGGATAGGTGAAGAAAAAGGTATTGGTGAGTTTATTTGTAAAACATTAGTGTTGTTGACCACAGTATATGTTTCACTTATTTCCAATGTTTCAGTTTTAAAAGGCTTTTGACAGGGTGTCGAGAACAGGACTTTGGAATAAAATAATTTTGTGGTCATATCGATGGTAAAATGTTTAAAATTATATATAATATGTATCAAGGTGTCAAATCAAGAGTAGTATTCAATGGTGAACTATCAGAATATTTTTATTGTAATAATGGCCTAAAGCACGGTAAAAAATTATCACCATTTCTGTTTTCATTATACCAACTGATAATCTTATACACATCATACACAACTGTTTTTTCACTAAAGGTGGTACCCGAAAATTTAAATATCTAGTGATTGGCTATCACGGTACTTATTCCGTCAAACACCACTCTGATTCTACACATAAATACACTGAAGTTGATATAAAAAACATGCTGGAATTTCTAATAGACAATATATTTGTAATGTTCGGAGACGAGGTCTTCAATAAACTGTCGGCCTTCCTATGGGAACCAATTGTGCCCCTTTATTGGCCGACCTGTTCCTTTATTCATACGAAGCAGACTTCATTCATAAACTGCTGAATCAAAAGAAGAAAAAGTTAGCGGTGTCCTTTAATTTGATATTTAGATATATCGACGATGTCTTGTCAATTAAGAAAGACAATTTTCATACATATGTCAATGCGATATATCCCAGCGAACTAGAATTAAAGATACAACAGAATCAAGCACACACGCTTCATACTTAGACATTTTACTTAATATAAACACAGACGGGAAATTAGCAACTACGCTATACGACAAACGCGGCGATTTCGGCTTTCCCATCATAAATGTTCCACATTTAAGTAGTCATATCCCTCAGTCACCCGCATATGGAGTTTATATTTCACAAATATATCCGATATGCCAGGGCGTGTACAACATATGAAGATTTCATATACAGAGGTAAACTACTCACTGACAAATTATTGACACATGGATATCGAAAACCGCGTTTAATGCCAACGTTCCGCAAATGTTACGGTCTGTATAATAGTCTTGTTTGCGACTACTCTGTTTCACTAAGTGAAATGTTGAGTTGCCTTATCGTTGGCGGTTGTTGAGACGTCTGTACCAATTGTGACGAGGATACACTCCTCACATATTTCATTGGACTTGACTGTGGACTCACGGCGGGTGTGACCGGTCGACAGGGGATGCTTACTCTTCCATGGCACCTGATCCCACCTCTTGGTTTCCAGAGGCCCGTGTTTGTCCATTTTACCGGATTTGTATCTATGTCCTGGACATTCTATTTATTTATACTTTGGTATCTGAGATTTTTTATATTTATATACTAAAGTAATATTTGGCACTGATAACACAATTTAAATTCCAAATCTTTCTAAAGCTACGATAGTCATCTTTTTACAGTTGTTACTCTTAGACGGATTTCGGCTATACTTTTAGATTTATTATTTGTCCTTGTATGATACTAATTTATCTTTAGAAAATACACATACATTTTGAATTGGGGCTCAAATGATGAAGTCTAATTGACAGAAACGATCGTCTTGAGCATTACAACTTTGGTATAATGTATATAATATTTAAATGATTTAGAAGTTTACTTACTTCAAAACAATATTGAGGGTGTAAAATGTGTAAATAATGATGCTGTAAACAACTTAAATATGTATTCTATGATTTTCTTATTGTTGTATGTTGACGATACCATTCTTTGTTCCGATTCACCTTTCGATTTACAATTACAGTTAAATACATTTGCAGGTTAATGTAACACATGGTTAAAGTAAACATAAGTAAGACAAAAGCAGCTATGATTTTTTCGAAAGCTACCACTGAATTTAACTTTAAATACAATGGACAAAACATAGAAAATGTAAATTGTTTTAATTATCTTGGGGTATTTGTTTTCTTCAAAAAATGGTTCTTTTACGGAAGCTAAGAAACAAAATGTTAAAAAAGCAACTGTAGCTATGTACGAAATTTAAAAAAGGAAGAATATGAAATTTGTTTGTCAGTTGTCAATATGATTTGTTTGATAAAACAGTGAAACCAATTTTTGTCTATGGAAATGAAATTTGGAGTTCAACAAACACAGGAATTATTGAGCGAGTGCATTTGAAATTTTGTAAACTTTTATTAAATCTTAGAAAAAGCACTCCAAATTTTATGATCTATGGAGAGTTGGGCGCTTATCCCATGTCATGTTTTATTCATATGCGCATTGTGAAATACTGGTCTCGTTTAGTCACTTCTAAAGAAAATAAATTCATAATTATTTTATACCATATATTAAGACAAAAACATTGATCAACCTAGCAATTAGTCCGTGGTTAGATAACATAAGATACATTTTGAAAAAGTGTGGTTTGACATTGAGAAAACTGTGTAATTTCATTGGGATAATTATAAACAATATTGGTCCTCATTAGGAATATAGATATAGTTTATTTATTATCATCCAGTACATTGATTCAGATCTTTTATCATATAAGAATATTATATTTGTATATTTATGTATACAGTACTAATTATCTTTAAATACTGATCACTGTAAATATTGTATATATGTTTTCTTTTTTCTCTATGCCATTAATTTGATTTATTTGGGAATAAATAAAATCTTGAATCTTGAATCTTGATGCTCAATGAAAGAAAGGGGCAAATATAATATGTTGTTTAACGTCCCATTCAAGAATTTTTCAGTCATACTGAGACGTCACCAAATGCCGGTGAAACGTTTCAGATTTTGGCCTAAGCTCGGCATTTACGGCCATTGAGTAGTGGGTGTTCTTTAACGTTCTGATATCTATTGTGACATGGACCTCGGGTTTTACCGTCTCAGTCCGAAGGACAAGAAACCGACCTGCCGACCTGAGCCAGGCTGGCTCTGTTAAAGCAATATAAGCTGTCACAATGATGATTTTTTCCCATTACATATCGACGAGAATATTATAAAATGTGTGTTCAAATAGATTATCAAACACGTGAAACGTTGTAAAAGATCTTCTTTTCGAAGTTACTTGTTTAATTAGAATTTAAGTTTCCCAGTACTTTAAAAACGGCTGTATTTCCAGTTGCAATGACCTTTCAGATAAACTCTTTCGCCATATTAAATGTGCTTCGTAATTAGGTCTGGGGGATCTCAGTCCTTTACGCGCTCGGTCCATCAGCAATCTCAGCCCTTTACACAATCGGGGTATGTTAATGTTATGAGCGTTGATGGGTGCTTGTTTACAATTATTTGTACTTGTTGAACTTGGTGCATCTGGACCTTTCTGGAAGATCAGTTGTTTGTGTGTTTGTTCAAGGACATTCTAACTCTGTCATCATGTTATTATTTTTAGCCATAGGGAATTTCCCGAATCTTCTAGAAAGACCATTTTCTTGACCGTTCCTTCTGAAAATCCTACATACACACGTAGCTCACTTTCAAAGGACGAGATCCTTCAAAATCACGTGTTCGTTTTACGCTCATTTGATATACCTACAACGGATACCGATTTCGAGCTATCACATTTATATTGGATACCTAAACTTCATAAAACCCCATATAAGCAAAGATACATAGCAGGATCCAGCAAATGTTCTACCAAACCTTTATCTTTACTCCTTACCAAGATATTGACAGCCGTGAAGGAACTTCAACAATACTGTATAGTTGCTTATTTCAGAAGCGGTGTAAATCAGATGTGGATACTTAAAAATTCTAAACAGCTTTTAGAAAATTTGAAGGCACACAATTTTTCTCGAATTCACAGTATCAAAACTTATGAATTCTCTACTCTTTACACAACTATTCCAAATAAAAAATTAAAAGAAGGACGTTTTAGCAACATAGACAACTGTTTTTTTCACTAAAGGTGGTACCCGAAAATTTAAATATCTAGTGATTGGCTATCACGGTACTTATTTCGTCAAACACCACTCTGATTCTACACATAAATACACTGAAGTTGATATAAAAAACATGCTGGAATTTTTAATAGACAATATATTTGTAATGTTCGGAGACGTGGTCTTTCAACAAACTGTCGGCATTCCTATGGCAACCAATTGTGCCCCTTTATTGGCCGACCTGTTCCTTTATTCATACGAAGCAGACTTCATTCATAAACTGCCGAATCAAAAGAAGAAAATGTTAGCGGTGTCCTTTAATTTGACATTTAGATTTATCGAAGACGTTTTATCAATTAAAAATGACAATTTTCATTAATATGTCAATGCGATATATCCCTTCGAACTAGAAATTAAAGATACAACAGAATCAAGCACATGCGCTTCATACTTAGACATTTTACTTAATATAAACACAGACGGGAAATTAGCAACTGAGCTATACGACAAACGCGACGATTTCGGCTTTCCCATCGGAAATTTTCCACGTTTAAGTAGTAATATCCCTCAGTCACCCGCATATGAAGTTTATATTTCACAAATGATCCGATATGCCAGGGCGTGTACAACATATGAAGATTTCATATACAGAGGTAAACTAATCACTGACAAATTATTGACACAGGGATATCGAAAACCGCGTTTAATGTCAACGTTCCGCAAATTTTACGCTCTGAATAATAGTCTTGTTTGCGATTACTCTGTTTCACTTAGTGAAATGTTGAGTTGCCTTTTCGTTGGCGGTTGTTGAGACGTCTGTACCAATTGTGACGAGGATACACTCCTCACGTATTTCATTGGACTTGACTGTGGACTCAAGGTGGGTGTGATCGGTCGACAGGGAATGATTACTCCTCCATGGCACCTGATCCCACCTCTTGGTTTCCAAAGATCCATGTTTGTCCATTTTTACCGGATTTGTATCTATGTCCTGGAAATTCTATTTTAAATTAAATTAAATTAAATTTATATTTTGGTATCTGAGATTTTTTATATGCCTATCTATTGATTACTAGAACTGTTTTAGAGCATATATACAGAGATGGCCAGGTCTTTAGAGAGAACAAGTTTAGAACAGCTGAGACAATTTTTAAGACCAAGTTATAGGAGAGCAGACCATATTTTTTATACTGGGATTTTTGTGAGAATAGTGCACATCAATATTACATACAAATTGGAATTCATTGTGTATTCGAGTGGATCCTTTTAATATTACATTCGGATTGGAATTTATTGTGTAGTCGTGTAGATCCCTGAACTGGAACTGAACTGTTGTGATTTTATTGACTGTAAACTGTCATTTAGATTAAGTTTTTATTTTGTTATTCTTAATAAAATTTATAAATGTACTTTACTGGGTTCTTGACTTTTGCTGGCATATTTTAGGGTAATTCTGACCTCATAACATTAAAGTCGGCCGATTTTTATGTTTTTATATTTACTTTTAATATATAGGACGTGACTTCTAATGGGAAGTACATGCATTGTATAGAATATGCTTTTCAACACTATTTTAAATACCTGAAGCAAATCAGATGAATAAAAATAGCAGGTCACTAAAAGAATTTTTTCCAATCATCAATGTTACCCTGAAATTTGAATGCTGACATACCAAAATCAAAACAATATAACTGTGAAAACTATGCGTACCTCATGTTTTGCAATATATCTACCACTGTTGGTAGAGACCGTTTGATCGAGTGTCCGAGTGTATTCATAAACTGTAATTATATTGTTTTCTGTAGAGAGCATCGTTTAAACTCTACAGTCTGCTTAAGCCAAGCCATTTTCACAGTCAGAGAAATTTGGCAATACGTTGAGATTTAGTTTTTGTCCTTGTATAATAACCACTTTCTCTGTATATTTCAAATTCAAGCTCTACTAATAGTCTTATAGACTGAAAGTATCGTCTTAAGCATTTTTGCCTCTTCTTTGGCAAAACTAACTTTGAGCTATTAATTAATATAAATCAAAAATGTGTATGGGGACATTTACTTGTAGTTGCACATGGTCATTATACAAAATAATAATTATATATACATGTTTACAAAAATTGTCATGTAAGTAAAATCATTCGCTTTGGAGGAAAACATATACCAATAACGTAAGGAAGGAATTGCTAGTAGTTATATGCAGCTCACTGGCACGAATTTCGAACTTTGCCGCCAAGGGGGGGGGGGGCACAACCAGTGGCGCTGTTGATGACGTCATCAGAATGCTGGCTTCTGATTGGTCAATTCAAAAATTGTGCCGTCATACAGGAAGTGCGTCATACCGCAAATGAGATCGTGGCGACAAAGAGAAAGAGTCAATCGTTGAGTTTGGAGGCGTGTCTATGACCGGAAGTGGAAAGTTGTGGATAACGATCCAATGAGAGCCTTTGTTACAAGAGGTCAGGGTCACGAGAGGTCAGATGCTAAAGATAGAAGTTGGGTTTTTCCAGTTTTGGGCTGAGTGAATCTATTTTTAGAACCGAAACTTTGGGTTTCTCTCAGGTTGGAGTGAAGTCAGCAGTAGGTCACAGTCGGCGAGAGGTAACGAGAGTTGCTAACAGGAGATGGGTTTTCCAGTTTTTGGCTGAGAATGAACTGAAACTGTGGGTTTTTATCAGGTTTTAGCTTCGGAGTGAAATCAGTTGTAAGTGTCGGCAAGAGTTGACGAGAGTTGCTAACAGGAGATGGGGTTTTCCCAGTTTTGAGGTATAGAGTGAATGAGCATTGATTAGATGGTGGGGTATTCCCTTGATAGCATAATTAAGTTGTAAGTAATAAAACCCTTATTAACGTTGCTAGTTCCCTATTTTTTCTGAGATATTGAAATTTACTGTTTGTACATGTTTCATACGGTGAACACTAAGCCTATGTAATAAAAATTCAAATACTCATCATATACTGGTAGTGGTTTTCTGACGATGTTGACTCTTCGAGCTCCGGATCGTAAATGAGCTCTCAGAGGTCAAACTGAACCTATACTCTAGTTTTTAAAGTCATGTGACTTATTTTTTCCTTCTGAGATATTTGTCATTTTAATGCATGGAAAATAATCTAGCCCTATCTAATAAAAATGAAACACTCACCTATGCTGATAGTAGTGGTTTTCCTTATGATGTTAACACCTCGAATTTCGGATCTCAAATGAGTTTTCACAGGCTAAACTGAACCTCTCTCTAGTCACATGCCTTACTATATTTGACTTTCATCGAATGAAGTGAATACTTTATCAGAAATGAAATAAAACGTTTAATGTTGAGCGAATATACACTGATAAGTAGTGTTTAGTCACTACACTATTTTCAAACTCACCGCTACAGAATAACACAACATACATAAACCTGCATACTTGTAGTTAAGGTTTCTTTTTTAATAAGTTGGGTGGCCCTTAAAAGGGCCGTTGATTGCTCGAAAAGCTGAATAAGAGAGAGACTCTTATATCTCTCGAGTTGACGTCGCCAACGACGAACTTCTCTTTCTTTCTTTCTCTATCATCAGTCGATTTATCTCTCTCTTATATTGTCGAAGATTGGCTAATGCCAGTCATCTGGCCACCTGTTTTTGAGGGGGCCTCCGTGGCCGAGTGGTTAGAGCATTGCGCTTTAAATCACAAGGCCTCTCACCTTCGAATCCCGCTAGGGTCGTTTCGAATTATGTGGAGAAATTTGCCAGTTTACTTGCGGAAGGTAGGTGGTCTTTACCCGGGTAACCGGGGTTTCTCCCCCACCAATAAAAAATGGACGTCATCAAATGGCTGAAGGATTGTTGAGTATGGCGTAAAACTAAAAATCAAATCAAATCAAATCAAAACCTGTTTTTTGATATCTTGACATCTGACCACCTGTTTTTGACATCTGGCCACCTGTTTTTCGGTAAATACTGTCACTGGTATTTAGTATTTCTAATTCTATATGAAAATAAAACGAAATAAAATAATTCCTAGTTTTATGAACCTGCAAACATAAACAACTAGAAGAAAACAGCGTTATGAATATATATGTGTGATGATACTTCGTTTGAGTATCTATACAGTTATTTCCTTTTTATTATAAATACATGTATACAGTTACTGTACTTCATTTTAGACTTGAAGAGAACAGAAGCATACACACAGAATGGCTAATTTGCGTAACTTTGATTTATTGTTAAATGAAAGGCAAGAACAGGCGAGAAGTCAAAGACAGGCTCGCCAGAGAGATCAACGGGGTGATGGATGTAATGCAAACAGACAACTCACCGATTACAGTGATTACTATGAACTAGACACCTTGAGTGAGCATAAATCACGCAAGTTTCAAACGGCCTTGAATGTGTACCAAGTCAAGTTTAAACATTTTTCTAACGATACCATACACTTGGTATAAGCGGTATTAGATCATATGTTGACTTCAATCAAGAACAAACTACAGTGCGAGGATGGGGATAAGATGTGAGTCAATATACATCGTCCATCTTTAAAAAGTGAAGTGTGGGTAGAATTTACGGATCCCAAAGACCTGGATGCTGCTCTACTCATGGAAAATTGAAAAAGTACAACAGAGTAATGAAAATTTTAGAATCGAAGATGGTTCTACGACCATGTCAGTGATCCATGTCATACAACCTGTAGGCAGTGGAGGTGGAAAACGAAAATATCATCTCAGTTTTGATAAAAAGGTCATGCTGAACAAGAAGAAAAGTTTGATACAGATCAAGAATAAAGACATGACGTGTTTAGCTCGTGCTATTGTAGTTGGTCTTTTTCATTGTCTATTTATCGTTGTTTTATACAACAGATCCCTTCTCAGGAAGCATCGTCCTCACCCCCTTATTACATTTTTGATTTTGAGTGTACCCCGGCTACTGGAGAACACAAACCTAATCTATACATTGCTCATCGAGTATGTCCCCTGTATACATCGGATGACTGGTGTAAGACGTGTAAAACCATAGAGGATCATCGTATTACACTCGTGATATATTACATTTAGAACTGATTCCAAATTACGAAGGCCTTGATATACTATATTGCTGATGAATTCGAAACTGCAGGATAACTTCGATTAACCAAATGGTTTTAGCAATGAAATGCTAGCAGCCTTTACTACGTAGCATGGTTACATTTCTATGTCACCTAGAACGTTTGGGAGAACGTGTGTTGTATTTTGATACAGACAGTATCATTTAAAAACACGACCCACAGTAGTGGAATCCCACTATAGTGAACAGTTTAGGAGGATGGACAGACGAATTAGCTGGCGATTCTATCTTATTCATTGTCTCGGAAGGTCCTAAAATTATGCGTATAGGACTCATCACGACAAAACGGTGTGTAAAGTCAAAGGAATCACTTTAGATAGTCGTACCACTTCTACTGTCAACGTAGATACATTTTAGATATAGTTGTTACGTGGTCAACCAAAGAAAGTACTTGTATCGTACCCTCATAAAATCATGCGAACGAAACAGCATAAAGTCAAAACACAGGCGATGACTAAAGACGTGCGTGTAGTGTATGATAAGAGACATCGTATTGAAAACTTCTGTACTTTACCTTATGGTTATTGAAAAAGTGAGACTGTAAAGTTGTTTGAAAAATTGTTTGAAAAGTTGATTGAAAAAAGTTTTTTTAATATTAAAACTGAAACTTTACTATGGTGTTGTTGTTGTTGTTGATATAAAACAGAAGGAAGTAAAGGGTAGGTGTTCATTTATACAGTTTGATCTCAAGTACACGTATCATGGCTACTTTCTAAAGATCATGGTCGTTTTTACATGACTTTACTTAGCGATGCTAGTTTGAAGGTCTTTCCTGATAATACCTTAACAGAATTCAAAACTCATTAAGTTTTAAGTATGATGGATAGTGAGTGGGAAGTAGCTTTGAGTGAATTGATCTTTCCCAACTAACTAGAATCGGTAGGATCAAATGATAATTACATAGATGCCCTGGGCCCCGTTCACGTTCCTTTGGAATCCGTCGTTACACATTAAGATCCCCTTGATTTCTCTACGTATCCAAAGAAAAAGAAAAATGAAATATCGTCGACATGAACGTTTTACTATAGATTTGATTAAGAAACACGTCTCCTTAGATGATCCTCAGTTTGATTATATCAAAAGTGATTGCCAAATTTCATTTTCGTCGTTTGATTTAATCATAAAATGAAGTTCATCACAGGACTTTGGTCAGTTGATGACCGAGAGTCATCGTGTCAACATCTTGTTTTGAACCTCTATCAATATGAAACCTAAGAAAAGAGAAAATGAAATGAGAAAAGACGTGAAAAAAGAAGAGATAAAAAGAACAAAGGGGTGGAAAGGGGAGAAACAGGAAGAAGAGAAACCGAGAAGAAGGACAGAGAGAAAGAATGGGGGAAACGGTGGAAAAGACAGAAGGACAGAGCCAGGAAAAGAAAGAAGCACAGGACAAGACAGAAGGACAGAGAGATGAAGGAGAAGAACAGGGACAGAGAGTGAAAAGAAAGAGGGGACGTCCACGAAAAGTATCCATAGAGAGAACAAAAGAACAAAGAGAAAGACAGATGGAAGGAGTGAAAAGAAAGAGGGGACGAAAAGTAGAACACTAAGAAATATTGATATTTCAATATTTATATGAAAATGGTTTAGCGATTGTCGTCAGTCTCCCATGCAGGGTGACATTTTCATTTACAATTAAATGACAATAACGGTAACCGAGCAGGTATGATGTATCATGTGCATAAAGAACAACAACTACCATGGGATCCTTTTGGTCATAGTGTATACGTATGATACAATTTGTGTTTCAGGACAAAAAATGTTGATTTTATGGAACTTATAAAGATAGTGGATAGTGTACCACGAACCCATCGGATAGAAGTGGATAGTGTACCGAGAGCCAACCTGATAGAAGTGGATAGTGTGCCGAGAGTCAATCTGATAGAAGTGGTAAGGAGTCCACCTACAGAAAGAAGACAAGGTGTGACCACTTTTAAGTCCTGCTACCATCGGAGGGTTATCTTTTCACCAGGAATCAAGAATACCTTTAGTCTTACCTAATTATTGTACGTGAGAATCCAGGTACCTGACGTTTAAAGATCACTGGCCAAAATACCGGGACCTAAACAGACAGAATTAGCCAGAGCAGGATTTGTGTATTTCTGGAACAGTGACCACGTTCAGTGTTTTTGTTGTGGTACCTGTTTAAAAGATTGGCAATGGTCTGATAATGCTTATACAGAACATCGACGTTGGTCTAAAGATTGTGTCTTCAGTCAACTGGTGATATAAAAAACAAAAACAAAAAAACCCAAAAATCTGAGTGGAGCCTCCCTTCTGGGGACAAAAAAGTGCCTGACGTGAACGAGTCTAAATATAGAATAAGAAAAATAAAGTGAAGTTTAGTCACCGAACATCATTTGAATCAGTCATCAACATGAGTTATCCAGGATTGCCTCAGACGCACCCTAATTATTCACCTAATTGTACACTGTACATGGAAGGGGCTGATGATTTTGATGAAGTTCTCAAAACTTTAGAACAGTTGGATAAAAAACAATAAAATAATGCTGCCAAGGGAATGTTACGTGATGACTTCCTATCCACATTACAGAAAATGAGGGAAGAACTCACCACCATTACTGCTAGACCAGAAGTCAGAACATCGTATATGAGTTACGAATATAAGCCTTCCCCACAGACTCATCCTTGATTCATCTGTGGTGAAATTGGACATAGGTCTCCTAGATGTCCTAATAATAACGAGTCGTCAACAACATCAGTAAGAGTAGAACATGAGAACAAAGTAGAAAGTCGATCTCATCAATCGGACCAATGTTATAAATGTCATCAGTCAGGTCATTATGTCTGGGTATAAGGTGTACACTTAGAGGAAAAACCCAAAGTTTCGGTTCTAAAAATAGATTCACTCTAAGCCCAAAACTGGAAAAACCCATCTCCTGTTAGCATTACAACTCTCGCTGTGGCGACACCAAGGCTCAAACCTGAAAAAAAAAACAGTTTCGGTTCTAAAAATATATTCAATCTCACCCCAAAACTGGGAAAACCCAAATTCTATTTTAGCATCTGACCTCACGTGACCTGGACATCTTGTAACGAAGGTCTCTTTGGCTCGTTATCCAAGATGGCCGCGCCGACCTTCCACTTCCGGTCAAAGACACGCCTCCAAGCTCAACGATTGGTTCTTTATCCTTATTGCCATGACAACAAGACATCACTTCCGGTATGACCTCACTTCTGGTATGACGTACTTCCGGTTATGACGTCACAGATGCCTCCCTGGTACGATTTTTTATTTGATCAAATAGAAGCCGGCATTCTGATAACATCACCAACAGCGCCACTGATGGCGCCCTATAGCGGCAAAATTCAAAAATCAGGGAGCTGCCTATAACTACTATTGCTTAACAATGTTTAAGTTCCCATGGCCAGTATACATGATTCATTTAACTAAATTCAGACATGGAATTGAGTCGGTATTTCCTTATCGATAACATTTATATTCAGAGAGTCGGACAGAGAGAGAGAGAGAGAGAGTATTTTGACATGATTAAATTCATTCAGGTTATCGTAGTTTCATTTCACTTTTCATTACACTTGCAGTCTCACATTTCAGCGTTGTTGTAAAATCAGCCCGACGGGTAATTTGCTATCGACGCAAGATGATATATATGTTTTCGACAAAAATTCTGTTACATCAAAATATTTCACTTTGAGTTATTTTTCGACTAATTATTAGCCGTATATACTTTATAACAAAGTTGTAAGAATTACAAACCTATAATTATTAACAAGTATTAATCAACTACTCTTTCAGTATTTTATCATCACGTACAATGCATTAAGTCACTTTATTAAGGAAGCCTATAAGGGTCACTTGAAAAAAAAATATTTTGTCGTAATTTCGACATCTTTTACGACATTATCTAAGTGGAAATTATGACATAACTGAGGGAATGATTAGTTTAAAACACAAACTGTAACGATATTTCTACAATACATAAATTATGTGGGACCAAACACCGGGCATATAAAATCGTACAAATTACAGATCAAATCTAATACTAAATGACAATTTGTCAGGAATAGATGTTAAGTATAATAACCCAGTACCTAAACACTTGTGGTACATACCGTAAGTGAGGGTTTATCACTATAATCCAACAATATACTCACGCTGAATATTATGCCATACAGCTTATAGTTATATGAACTGACGTAAAACACGCTAATTATACTGACCGGGGATAAGATAAAATTATGTTAACAGGTGTATGTAATAATAAATAATTGTGTGCTGCACATTGATTTTTTTTCCATAATCCATCGCATTTATACTCAATGCTGTCCAAAAAATTAAAAAACAATCCTTATATTTATATATATTACCATTCTCTGTGAATCTCTAGACAGCTGGTTACGAAATTCATTCTATGTAGTTGGCTTTGCGATGTGAGATTTTTCATATGACGTAACAGCTAAACAGCTGTGTGAGACGAGAAGTAGTTCCCCTTTTGTGTCCGGAAATACTAAATGGAATTCAGGTTTATTTTCTTATTTTCATATCATTTTGAAAGAAACTAGTGATATGGAAAATTTTGAATAAGTGTCAGATTTGTTTTGAAGTTATTTTAAAATATTCGTCTGCTTAGTGACCGGACGTTTAATGTGTCAGAAGAGAATTGAAAATGCAAATGGCCGCACCAATGAGTATGCTGTGTAATGTATTTACAACGAATTTGCGTTTTAATTCTGATACCATAGAAAGTTTGAGTGGGACTTACGAGAAGTGAGACAGTTAATATTCATTCATGACAACTGAAAGTAGCCATTTTATTTGACATTTTTTACCAATCAACTGGGAACCATGATGACTGATTGGTACGTAACTTACGTAAGTATTTCACACGACCTGATTTCACAAGATGTGAGTGACGAATTGTTTCGGATAGGAATATCCGGTGATGGCAAACAAATCGAGTTGTTTATCAGAGATGCTTGACAAAGTTGCACTAGGCCTAACTCTTTTTTTCTGTTGTAACTACGAAGCGAACTTTAATTTCTGTGTCAGACTGTGGTCAGTGTTTCTGGTCATAACATGACCTAGATATATCGCGATATGGGCCTGTAGGCTGTACAGATGTAGTTTCGTGTTTCCGATCTCTTTCTGTGATTTGTACATGTTTTGGGGTAGGCCTAATGTATGGCTTTTGAGATTAGATATATAAGAAATAAACATGTGATATTCTATTCTTTATTGATTCATTCATGTATTCTTACGCTGAAAAGTAAAGCGGTTAATATTCGGGGCACGTGACTGCATTTACAGAATATACGGTTATCGCTCTATATACTTGCAATAAAGGGAATTGCAGTCGGTATGGAAATATTAATGTATGAACTTGTAATTTAAACAATACATAGGCGTATAACTATGAATAAAGATTAAATGGAAATTACACCTATTATTATTATGGCAAGTAAAAATTCCAAATCCTTATGTCGTAGACAAGATATAACTTATGTCGTAACTTCGACATAGAACTTTATGTTGTTATTTCGACTTAGTTATGTCGATATTTCGACTTAGTTATATCGTAATTACGAGATCGTAAATTCATTTAATTGATAATTTATATTTAAAGCAGCATTAGTTAAGTTTGGAATATTTTCGGAAAGTGTGATAACCATGAAACGATTGTATACCATAAAAAATCACCCGGCAATACGATTTACCGTCGAAAACATAGTGCAGATGCAAAAAGACATGTCGTCTGATTACTTTCCGATCATCTTCGTTGATTTGATTTTGATTTGATTGATTTTTTTGTTTTACGCCATACTCAACAATCTTTCGGTCATATGATGGCGTCCAATCTTTATTGATGTAGGAGAAACCCTGGTTACCCGGGTAAAGACCACCGACCTTCCGCAAGTAAACTGGCAAACTTTGCCACATAATTTCGAAACGACCCTAGCGGGATTCGAACCAGAGGTGAGAGACCTTGTGATTTAAAGCGCAATGCTCTAACCACTCGGCCACGGAGGGTTTACTTCCCATTCGTATACAATCCGATAAAGGAAAAGAGTTTATGAATCGTGAATTTCGTCAAACGTTTCATTATATTCATTTCTTTACGACAGTAAATACAGAGACAAAAGCTAGTATTGTCGAACGATTTTAACAGACACTGAAAGCTCACATATGGAGATATTTTACTCATACTCGATCACGTCGTTATGTTGACGTTCTACCTCAGATTGTTCAAGCTTATAATCAATCGTAGTATCGGTAGTAGTCCAATAGAAGTCAACCCTTCCAATGTGCTAGAAGTCTGGGAGACCTTATATGCTACCCCTTCTAAAAGCCGTCCATTGTCCAAGTTCCATACAGGTGATCGCGTACGTATCAGTAAAGTAAATCGTACATTTGATAAGGGATACTTACCTAACTGGACCACGGAACTGTTCACGGTCGAGAAACGAATACCTGATCGTTATCCTTATGTGTATTATGTCCAGGATGATTATCAAGAATTGGAAGGTACGTTTTACGAATCTGAATTACAACCCATAGTGAAAACAGATGATGTCTATGAAGTCGATGAAATTCGTAATCATAGAAAAAGGAGCGTAGGTAAAAATCGAGTTATAGAAGAAGTGAAGGTACATTGGAAAGGATATCCTTTTAGTTTTGATTCATGGATCCTCAAATCCAACTTTATCGACAGTGGACTATCAGAGTCAACATTGAGCCCACAGAGCAACTACCTGATAAAGTGAGTCATACGCCTAGTACTACTTGGAAATGTTGCGGAGAAAACATACCTCGAAATAAAATTGTATTCTTTGTTCAAGTAGTTCTTGCCTTTACTATCAGCATAGCTTGCGTCGTTCATTTGGCTTTGAAAGATGACAATAGTCAGTTCTGGACGGTTATGTTTAGTGGTTGTATGGGGTACATCATGCCTAATCCCATTATGAAACTACCCTCCAAAGCCAATAATTGAATCTATAAAGGATTCAAGTTCACACGTTTGAATCCATTCCTAAGGACTATACTGATAGTGACACATTTTGACACTCATCGTTCACAAAGGGGTACCTCGTCAGAAAGGATATGGGCTTCTCTTTCCTCAATTTACTCAATCGTTAACGAGAACAACTCATGGTCTGATCTCTCCTCAGAGGGGTGGGATCATCAATTCATTAAGACTTGCACTCGTAGGAGCATTTCGTCCCAGAGCATCTGATATGCAATATGGCACAGGTATTTGGTCAGACTTTCTCAAACCTACCATGATGAAAGCCATTCCTCATATTGCCAAATTTGCTTTGAATACGGGAAAGTATGTAATACAAAATAAACGTTCATTGAAAAATGCTCTTGTTCAACGAGGGAAAGAAGTAGTGACCAACTTAATGAATGGTCCTAAGAAAACATTTGCTCGTGCATCCTCTCACCTCTATTCTCGTTTAGCAGGCACGAAACGAGCAGGGACAACGAGTCATACGAACAGTAGTATAACAAAGAAATGAATGAGACCTCCTTTTCAGGTAAATCTAAATAGGTCGGAAGAGACCAAGATATCTTTGACTAACAAGATGATGATGCAAAACGATTCTTGTGAGTGTAGTAGTAAAACCAATGTAACCTAAGGAGAAGTGAGATGGGTGGAATATTACTCCGTCTCTAGTGTCAATACACAACCTGTGCCTATTGAGTTTGAAATCAAAGGACAAGGCGACGAGTATTTGGATTTTAACTGGACCTATGTGTACGTAGAAGCTAAACTCGTAAAAAAAAGATGGAACTGATCTAGCAGATGATAGTCAAATCAACCCCGCCATCAATTTGCTACATTGTTTGTTTTCCGAGATCGACTGTAATCTAACTGGAAAAGTGATCACTCCTGAAACCGATACCTATCCCTACCGAGCTTATCTCGAAATGTTGCTGTCCTTTTCTGACGAAACGTTAAGATTTCAAATTAGTGCTACGAGTTTATGGTACAAGGATCAACCTGGACGATTTGACAAGGTGAATCCTCATACCAATGATGCCCCCGAGAAAAATTCATGATTGGCTAATCGTCATGAACGTAATCGTCAACAACGTTGTTGTTATTTTTTATTTTGTTTTTGTATCGCTGTACATAGTCTTAGAGGGACGACCCTAATCGTCTAAGAACTATTTCTAGTTTGAGCGGAGTAATAAAATTTTGAATTGATAGAATTGTTGTCGTTGTTTATGAGTTAAAAACAAATGATATAAAGCAGAGAGAAAGGTCGGGTGTGTATGATAAAAAAAAGAAACAGAAAAGAAAAGGGAGAGAGAGACAGACAGAAAGAGAAAGAGAGAAAACACGGGAATGGGAGAGAGAGTAGAAAGATACGATTCAGGGATCACGTGACTGGTATCTGTGGGTATGACATAGGCTCACATCACAAGAGTTCACACAGAGAGAAATCATGATTACAACTGTATGGACGATCTACTGTTCTCTATTACACAGAAGAATGAAACATCAGATACGATGTAGTCCTAATTGGAATACTCATGTACATGCTGTGAAAACACCTGAACAATTTATGTGGATTGTGTATCATATGTTTCAACATAAGATTTTATGAAAGAACGCTTAAGTGTATTAGAAACCTTTACAGAAGATGTAAGTGCATTACGTCAAGATCCTACCTATTGGAAGATCTATGGTATAGTCCGTGACTTGATCGAGAGACAGACGTTTACAAACTATTAAAAATACCCACTAGATGTGATAAGAATGTCACGTGACTCACTTCACTATTAAAATTGCAGTTCAGACTTGAAACGGACCAGATGAGTTTTGCTCGTGGATCACTACACTAGCTATTTTCGTCAACATCAACTACAACATGGATCAGAGCTATTGATAGTAATGGCACATGGTGTACGCAGAAGCCGTATAAAAAAAAGCTGTACGAGGTATCCAATACTGAATGTTACGACTGTGAGATTGATCATCCGAGTCAAAAACATCATTCCAGTCTTATGATGACGGCATAATGATATTTCACTATTTTGACGAGGCTCTAGATACAGTGAATGAAACAAACATCTCGTAAAAAATTGAAGAAGGTTTAGAGCAATCCAGCATTCCTAAAGCAAACTTGGAAAAACCCAAAGTTTCGGTTCTAAAAATAGATTCACTCTCAGTCCAAAACTGAAAAAAACCAACTTCTAGTTTTAGCCGCTGACATCTCGTGAACTCACGTGACCTCTCATGACCCCGACCTCTTGTAACGAAGGCTCTCATTGGCCGCCCCAACATTCCACTTCCGGTCATAGACACGCCTCCGAACTCAACAATTGGCTCTTTCTCTATGTTGCCATGACAACATGACATCATTTCCGGTATGAGCGCTAAAGCGCCATCTATGGCGGCAAGTTTGAAACTACCCGCTATGGAGCTGCCTATTTCTACTCGTGCCGATGCCTACCGTTACACGGGTGTCGTGTTGTTCTCATGTTGCAAATTTTGTATTTACACCCACCCAGTAAATTCAAAATTTAAAACATGAAATGGGACCTCAGTTTTTATTGTCTCATCCAAAAGACAGGGAAGACCATCATCTCGCCGACGCTAGAAACCGCGACCCTCAGGTTGCGAATTCAGAACTGTACCGAGGAGCCACGATGGCTCTCTCGACACCTAAGTGAGATTATGCATATTGACACCTAGTGCCATCGTTACTATAAAACAGAATCCATAGGTCTATATTTATTTATATTTTCTTTTATGATGATTTAGTACTCAAGTAATTTCGGAAAACGCAAGTGATTTCGGCAATTGATTCCACGTGATTTTATTATCCACACTATCATAACATGTATATAAATTCTACATTGTGTAGTACATGTATATGAATAATTCGAATTTACATTTTAGTAGTCTACTAAACCGTATATGTGGGTTCTTATATATTTTTCTTTGAATAGCTTAAACTTAAAAAATATATATGGAATGTAAGTTAATTCAATAATTCGATTTTTTTACTTAAATTATTAGATTTGCTCATAAAAATTATTTTTTAGAACCCATTGAGATGAATCTTCACTGGTGCCGTTATGAACATTTTCATAGTTTCTAATATGCCAAATCTGTTATTTCCAAGTGGAGAATTTCCATATTTCCGAAGAGCCGAAATCACTTGGTGCCAATTTGAATTGGGTACGAGTTGACCAGTAATACTATAAATAGACACAGAAGTATTCGGACTATTTTAGCGTTTTATTTTGTGTGTTTCTCAAATATATAAATAAAAATTACTAAATTCGGGTAGATTGGATTCAATTGACCCATTAGGATAAAAACAAATGACTACGCATATCTACGAACTTTCCGATGTGAGGTCGGTATGAATATTGCTCACAATACCATTTGTTTTTTTGATACATGCCCATTAATATTATCTATTATTATCTACTTCGTAAAACGTTTAAACAAGCCAGTATGTGGATGTGTAATTAATGAGAACTTTGTATCTTTATATAGGGATATATTATCACTTAAAGAAAAAATCACACCCTAGCCAAGCAAGGTGTGGTATATTTTAATGTATTTAAAACCCACGTGTTTTTATTAAATTTAGTGTTACACAATATGATAGTTCTGTTTAAATTACACAGAATGCTTAGAAGATTTTTATTTCAGTGTGAAACATTATTTTTTCTTAATTCAAGTTAAATATTAAAATGAAGTTGCAATGGATATATTTTATTTAGTGACATACATGGTATATATCAGGATTAACCTGACATCGCACACTACATGAACTGTGATTTGCAAAGTTTTGTTAGTGCATTTTAATTTTATCCTTCTCTCATTGGTACATTACAGAAATGACATTGTATATTCAATAATAAAATACTTCATCAATAATTTCAGCTATTTGACAACATCTTTCTATTAAAAGATTTCATATACATGCAAAAATATTCCTGTAACACATTTTCTAGAGTGACAGAAAAGGGTGAAAGAAAAAGAAACCAGACAGGGATCCGTTGTGAATTCATCACCGATTCAGAAGGGAGTACGCGCCCTAAAGTTGGTAAAATTGTGTAAACCTTTAATTTTTCTGTTAAAAGTTAAAAACAAAAATTAATTTATGTTACCAACCTCAACCCCTCTTTAATAATGTCACGATCCGACACAGATTCAGTTCTTTGTGTCAAAAATAACTCTTTGTACGTACAAAGATTTCTTTGTACGGACGGATAAATCTCTTTATTTTTTTTTACGTGGCCCTTCTACGCCGACGTAGGATAAGAAATTCATAATGGAATAAATTCATGGAAAACGTAGTACTATACCACAAACTAAGAGAGTCATCTTTTGCAGGATTGCTCTTTAGTTAAATGAATTTAGGAATATATTCAAATTATTTTTCGTCCTTGTGTAATACCACGTTTTTCCGATTTTTATATATATTAGGTCCTCTGAGCCAAAGGCTCAGGGTGACATATTGCGATCGTCTTTTGTCGTGCGACGTGCGTCGTTAACATTTACACATTTTCGACTTATTCTGAAGAACAAGTGGGCCAATTAATTTAAACCAAACATGGTATATAGCTTCCCCTTGTGAAGCCGCATAAAGTTTGCGAATGCAAAGGGGCTAGGACCAATAGGGGCCTCAAAATGGACCAAAAAGGACCAACACTTGGCTAAATATAGAACGAATGAGTCGGCAGATATTTTTTTATTTAATGCATGTATCTCCAAAATTATCAAAGCTAGAGAAAACAACATTACCTAGAAATAAGCGGCTTGCAAAACTACAAATATTTCATTTTGGTGGAAATTGTCGGGTTGACCCTTATGTGAGAGTAAAAGTCTAAGAAGCAAAAATGTTCAGCACGCAAAGATGTACAAAAAAGTAAAGGGGCTGAAATTGTCAGGTTGCCCCTTTTGTGGATTTTTCGTGTTTTTTGGATGTTTTTTGACAATATCTTGAAAAGTATGATATATAGAGTAAAAGTGAAAGAAGTAAACATGTTCAGCATGAATTGATCTACAAAACGTCAGTAGGGCCGAAATTATCAGGTCGACCCTTATGGAAGTTATTTCCTATAAGTGAATTTTTCATGTTTTTGGATGTTTTTCGACATTATCTTGAAAAGTATAATAGATAGAAGGTGAAAGAAGCACAAATGTTCAGCATGCAAAGATCTACAAAAAGGTCAATAGGGTCGAAATTGTCAGGTTGCCCCTTATGGGAGGTATTTCCCCCTTTTAAACAGATTTTTCATGTTTTGGGGTGTTATTTGACATCTTGAAAAGTATAATAGATAGAGAGAAAGTGAAAGAAGCAAAAATGTTCAGCATGCAAAGATCTACAAAATAGTCAAGAGGGCGGAAATTGTCAGGTCGACCCTTATGGGAGTTATTTACTTTAAGTGGATTTCTCATGTTTTTGTCAGTTTTGTCCTATTGTCTTCAAAAGTGTAATAGATAGAGAGAAAGAGAACGACACAAAAATTTACAGTATGCAAAGATCTACCAAACAGTAACAGGAATTAAAGTGTCATGATAACCCTTGTGAGGATGATCCTTGTGACAGTTAGTTCCCCTTTTTAATGGACTTTGCATATTTTCTACTGTTGTTGCACATTATCTTGAAAGATCTATAAAAATATCAGCAAGGCAAGTCTACCCATATGCAAGTTAATTCTCCATTTCAATGATATTTTTCAAGCTTTTGGTTGCTTTTCAGTATATTGTCAGTAAAATACATTTCACTCATGTGATTATTAAGGCCACCAATGAGCCTACTGTTTTTCATGTTTATTAGCCATTTTATCTTTTACACATTTTTAATGTTTTCTGCAATGTTGACCAATTTTGCCGGGTGAGCGACTTGGCCCTCTTGTTGAATGTTTTTTCACACTATCTTTAAAAGTATAATAGAGAGAGAGAAAGTGAAAGCAAAAATGTTCAGCATGCAAAGATCTACATAAAAGTTAGAAGGACCAAAATTGTTAAGTCATACCCTATGGGAGTTATTTCCCCTTTAAGTTGTTTTTTCATGTTTTTTTATGCTTTTTGACATTATCTTGAAAAAGTATAATAGACAGAGTAAAATTGAAAGATGCAAAACTGTTCAGCACAAAAAGATCTACAAAAAGTCAATAGGGCCGAAATTGTCAGGTCACTCCATATAGGAGTTATTTCCCCTTTTAAGTTGATTTTTTGTGTTTTTGGATGTTTATTGACATTTATCTTGAAAAGTATAATAGCTAGAGTAAATTTAAAAGAAGCAAAAATGTTTAGCACGCACATATGTACAAAAAAAATAGGAAAGCCGAAATTGTCAGGTCCTTACTTATGGGAGTTATCTCCCTTTAATTGAATTTCTAATGTTTTGAAAATGGATTCTGTCAATAAACGGTCCACTAGGGGACGGTGGAATAACACAGGGTACAGTTGTATACAAATGGCTTTATAACTCAAAATTAATTGATTTTTGTATACAGAGATATGTCAGAAAGTTGCTAGGAATTATCTAAGGATCATTTTGACAACATTTCAAGGTCATGGGATCAAAGGTCAAGTTCACAGACACCTAAGTAATTTTATTTTTATTTTTGTCAACTGTTAGACATTCTCGACCTCTCAAGAACCAGTGGACTAATTTTAACCAACCAAACTTGACAGGAAATTTTTCTCAAGTGACCGTTAAGGCCCAGTGGGCCTCTTCTTTAGATTCGAGCTCAACCGATGATGTCTAATTGACAGAGACGATTGTCTTGAGCATTTTTTGCCCCTATGTTTTGTAAAAAAAGCTATAACTTTGGTATTATGCGAATAATGTATATATGTATCTGATGATTCTGATATTCAAACATTCCCAAATATATCACATAAGTGGATTTTTAATATCCTTTTTGTACATTGAATATGCATTTTGACAAATAAGTGTAATCAGGCTTCCGGTGTGGCAGCGCATTCAAGGACCACAAAACGACGATTTGATATGTCATTCGACCTGACCAATGAAAATCGTGTGTTGTTTTTCCTTATAGACCACCACGTTATGAAAACTTATCATCAATTAGTGACCCCTTACTAAATGTCTTCTAAAAACATGAACGATTACTCTCTTTTACTAAGTGAAATGTTGAGCCGCCTTTTCGTTGGCGGTTGTTGAGACGTCTGTACCAATTGTGACGAGGATTCGTTCCTCACGTATTTCATTTGGATTTGACTGCGGACTCACAGCGGATGTGACCGGTCGACAGGGGATGCTTACTTACTCCTCCATGGCACCTGACCCCACTTCTTGGTTTCCAGAGGTCCGTGTTGGTTCATTTTTACAAGATTTGTATCTATATCCTGGACATCCTAAAGATTGAGACTTTGGTGTCTGAGATCATTTATATTCGCCAAGTCTGCACAATGTCGAGGGCATCGTTTAAAACTTTCCAGATAATTATACATGTGCCCGATTGTCGTAATTTGTCGTTCCCTCTATGTATATACATAAATAATTCCCATGGACGTCCATCTGACGTGCCATGTTGACTATTGTGCAGTGCTTTGGGAGTTGATCATTTTTGCTGGTTACATTTTCTGTTTATCAATTTGAAAACCACAGACAAATATATCAATGAAAAACAGAGAGAAAAAAGTATCAAACAAAAGAAAGTTAATTAATATACAAATCATGTAGAAACTAGAAATGCATGGACCTTTGGAAATCCAGAGGTGGGATCAGGTGTTATGGAGGAGTAAGTATCCCCTGATAACGGGTCATCTATGGCGGCAAGTTTGAAACTACCCGCTATGGCGCTGCCTATTTCTACTCGTGCCGATGCCTACCGTTACACGGGTGTCGTGTTGTTCTCATGTTGCAAATTTTGTATTTACACCCACCCAGTAAATTCAAAATTTAAAACATGAAATGGGACCTCAGTTTTTATTGTCTCATCCAAAAGACAGGGAAGACCATCATCTCGCCGACGCTAGAAACCGCGACCCTCAGGTTGCGAATTCAGAACTGTACCGAGGAGCCACGATGGCTCTCTCGACACCTAAGTGAGATTATGCATATTGACACCTAGTGCCATCGTTACTATAAAACAGAATCCATAGGTCTATATTTATTTATATTTTCTTTTATGATGATTTAGTACTCAAGTAATTTCGGAAAGCGCAAGTGATTTCGGCAATTGCTTCCACGTTATTATCGACACTATCATAACATGTATATAAATTCTGCATTGTGTAGTACATGTATATGAATAATTCGAATTTACATTTTAGTAGTCTACTAAACCGTATATGTGGGTTCTTATATATTTTTCTTTGAATAGCTTAAACTTAAAAAATATATATGGAATGTAAGTTAATTCAATAATTCGATTTTTTTACTTAAATTCATTAAAATTATTTTTTAGAACCCATTGAGATGAATCTTCACTGGTGCCGTTATGAACATTTTCATAGTTTCTAATATGCCAAATCTGTTATTTCCAAGTGGAGAATTTCCATATTTCCGAAGAGCCGAAATCACTTGGTGCCAATTTGAATTGGGTACGAGTTGACCAGTAATACTATAAATAGACACACAGAAGTATTCGGACTATTTTAGCGTTTTATTTTGTGTGTTTCTCAAATATATAAATAAAATTACTAAATTCGGGTAGATTGGATTCAATTGACCCATTAGGATAAAAACAAATGACTACGCATATCTACGAACTTTCCGATGTGAGGTCGGTATGAATATTGCTCACAATACCATTTGTTTTTTTGATACATGCCCATTAATATTATCTATTATTATCTACTTCGTAAAACGTTTAAACAAGCCAGTATGTGGATGTGTAATTAATGAGAACTTTGTATCATTATATAGGGATATATTATCACTTAAAGAAAAAATCACACCCTAGCCGCCGCTAATGCTTCTTTCACCTTTCAAACTTACCAAGCAAGGTGTGGTATATTTTTGCAGTGCAATTTCAATGTATTTAAAACCCACGTGTTTTTATTAAATTTAGTGTTACACAATATGATAGAGTAAAAGTGAAAGAAGTAAACATGTTCAGCATGAATTGATCTACAAAACGTCAGCAGGGCCGAAATTATCAGGTCGACCCTTATGGGAGTTATTTCCTATAAGTGAATTTTTCATGTTTTTGGATGTTTTTCGACATTATCTTGAAAAGTATAATAGATAGAAGGTGAAAGAAGCACAAATGTTCAGCATGCAAAGATCTACAAAAAGGTCAATAGGGTCGAAATTGTCAGGTTGCCCCTTATGGGAGGTATGTCCCCCTTTTAAACAGATTTTTCATGTTTTGGGGTGTTACTTGACATCTTGAAAAGTATAATAGATAGAGAGAAAGTGAAAGAAGCAAAAATGTTCAGCATGCAAAGATCTACAAAAAAGTCAAGAGGGCGGAAATTGTCAGGTCGACCCTTATGGGAGTTATTTACTTTAAGTGAATTTCTCATGTTTTTGTCAGTTTTGTCCTATTGTCTTCAAAGGTGTAATAGATAGAGAGAAAGAGAACGACACAAAAATTTACAGTATGCAAAGATCTACCAAACAGTAACAGGAATTAAATTGTCATGATAACCCTTGTGAGGATGATCCTTGTGACAGTTAGTTCCCCTTTTTAATGGACTTTGCATATTTTCTACTGTTGTTGCACATTATCTTGAAAGATCTATAAAAATATCAGCAAGGCAAGTCTACCCATATGCAAGTTAATTCTCCATTTCAATGATTTTTTTCAAGCTTTTGGTTGCTTTTCAGTATATTGTCAGTAAAATACATTTCACTCATGTGATTATTAAGGCCTCCAATGAGCCTACTGTTTTTCATGTTTGTTAGCCATTTTATCTTTTACACATTTTTAATGTTTTCTGCAATGTTGACCAATTTTGCCGGGTGAACGACTTGGCCCTCTTGTTGAATGTTTTTTTCACACTATCTTTAAAAGTATAATAGAGAGAGAGAAAGTGAAAGCAAAAATGTTCAGCATGCAAAGATCTACATAAAAGTCAGAAGGACCAAAATTGTCAAGTCATACCTTATGGGAGTTATTTCCCCTTTAAGTTGTTTTTTCATGTTTTTTTTATGCTTTTTGACATTATCTTGAAAAAGTATAATAGACAGAGTAAAATTGAAAGAAGCAAAACTGTTCAGCACAAAAAGATCTACAAAAAGTCAATAGGGCCGAAATTGTCAGGTCACTCCATATAGGAGTTATTTCCCCTTTTAAGTTGATTTTTTGTGTTTTTGGATATTTATTGACATTTATCTTGAATAAGTATAATAGCTAGAGTAAAATTAAAAGAAGCAAAAATGTTTAGCACGCACATATGTACAAAAAAAATAGGAAAGCCGAAATTGTCAGGTCCTTACTTATGGGAGTTATCTCCCTTTAATTGAATTTCTAATGTTTTGAAAATGGATTCTGTCAATAAACGGTCCACTAGGGGACGATGGAATAACACAGGGTACAGTTGTATACCAATGGCTTTATAACTCAAAATTAATTGATTTTTGTATACAGATATATGTCAGAAAGTTGCTAGGAATTATCTAAGGATCATTTTGACAACATTTCAAGGTCATGGGATCAAAGGTCAAGTTCACAGACACCTAAGTAATTTTATTTTTATCAACTGTTAGACATTCTCGACCTCTCAAGAACCAGTGGACTAATTTTAACCAACCAAACTTGACAGGAAATTTTTCTCAAGTGACCGTTAAGGCCCAGTGGGCCTCTTCTTTAGATTCGAGCTCAACTGATGATGTCTAATTGACAGAGACGATTGTCTTGAGTATTTTTTGCCCCTATGTTTTGTAAAAAAGCTATAACTTTGGTATTATGCGAATAATGTATATATGTATCTGATGATTCTGATACGTCAAACATTCCTAAATACATCACACAAGTGGATTTGTACATTGAATATGCATTTTGACAAATAAGTGTAATCAGGCTTCCGGTGTGGCAGCGCATTCAAGGACCACAAAACGACGATTTGATATGTTATTCGACCTGACCAATGAAAATCGTGTGTTGTTTTTCCTTATAGACCACCACGTTATGAAAACTTATCATCAATTAGTGACCCCTTACTAAATGTCTTCTAAAAACATGAACGATTACTCTCTTTTACTAAGTGAAATGTTGAGCCGCCTTTTCGTTGGCGGTTGTTGAGACGTCTGTACCAATTGTGACGAGGATTCGTTCCTCACGTATTTCATTTGGATTTGACTGCGGATTCACAGCGGATGTGACCGGTCGACAGGGGATGCTTACTTACTCCTCCATGGCACCTGACCCCACTTCTTGGTTTCCAGAGGTCCGTGTTGGTCCATTTTTACAACATTTGTATCTATATCCTGGACATCCTAAAGATTGATACTTTGGTGTCTGAGATCATTTATATTCGCCAAGTCTGCACAATGTCGAGGGCATCGTTTAAAACTTTCCAGATAATTATACATGTGCCCGATTGTCGTAATTTGTCGTTCCCTCTATGTATATACATAAATAATTCCCATGGACGTCCATCTGACGTGCCATGTTGACTATTGTGCAGTGCTTTGGGAGTTGATCATGTTTGCTGGTTACATTTTCTGTTTATCAATGTGAAAACCACAGACAAATATATCAATAAAAAACAGAGAGAGAAAAGTATCAAACAAAAGAAAGTTAATTAATATACAAATCATGTAGAAACTAGAAATGCATGGACCTTTGGAAATCCAGAGGTGGGATCAGGTGTTATGGAGGAGTAAGTATCCCCTGATAACGGGTCACACACACCGTGAGCTCAAAATTAAACTAAAATGATGTAATTGTGAAAAAAATCTTCGTCTATCAAGATAACTGCTAAAAAGTGAAAAATTCCAAATAGCATGTAAAAGGAAAAACAAACTCGTATGAATGACCACTTTGTTATTTCTGCTCTATGGAATATATATTGTTAAAGTTTTCATGCAATATTTGTGGCCCCCCCTGAAAAGGGGAGAGAGGGAAGGAAAAGCCACGGACGAACCAGTGGGCCAATTTTAACCAAACTTGGAATGTATCATCCCCATGAGAAACTGCATACATTTTGCGAATGACAAAGGGGCTAGGACCCATAGGGGCACTTAAAAAAGACCAAAACTTGGTTCATCTTTAACAATCTTCTGCTCATGAACCAATGTTCAGAAGACTTTCAAATTCTGTATGCATGATTGTTAAAGTGATATAAGTTGTCGCAGTAATTATTTTTGTCCCCTGACATATAGTCGAGAATATGATAAAATGTGTGTTCAAATACATTATCAAACAGGTGAAACGTTGTAAAAGAACTTCTTTTTTAAGTTAATTGTATTATTAGAATTTACGTTTTCCCGTACCTTTAAAAATCCAGCTGTATTTCCGTATTCAATGACCTTTCAGATAAACTGTTTTGTCATATCAAATGTACTTCGGAATTCGGTCAGGGGGACTCGGTCCTTTACGCGCTCGGACTATGTTAAAGTCGGCCGATTTTATTTTATTTTAAAATACAGGACGTGGTTTTTATTGGAAAGTGCATGTATTTTGTAAAATATATGCTTTTCAACGCGATATTAAATACCTGAAGAAAATCGGATGAATATATGAATAAATATATCAGGTCACTAAAATGAATTCTTTTTCGATCTTTAATGTTACCCCAAATGCTGACATTGACAAAATCAAAACAATATAACTGAAAATTATGCGTACCTCATGTTTTACAATCGTGCCGCCATGTCCGGTGGAGTTTGGCAGTTCATGATCATATCTGTCAAGAATGATAAAGCCGAGAATACGATGGTACGAGTTAAAAATGGATCGAGATCACCCGATATACCCGGTACGTGGACAATTTCAGAGACGAATGTTTTGAAACGACAAAAAAGAC
Organism: Atrina japonica; assembly: GCA_030159075.1. NCBI lineage: Eukaryota > Metazoa > Mollusca > Bivalvia > Pterioida > Pinnidae > Atrina > Atrina japonica. The sequence goes on from BROG01000153.1 coordinate 683,681, forward strand.
CAACTTTGCCTGATTTAGGTATGAAATAATGATGTACGAAAATAAACGTAAAGAATAGAATGTATACTAACTGCAAATAGCAATTGTTTATTGGACAATCGGTAATCTTCGTAAAAATTTGCCAAAAGTTAATTTGCAATGCTCAAAGACGGACAAACAATAACTGCGTTACATTTGGCAATATTATTGCAATTATACACATGCATTTGCTATTTTAACCATCAGATGGTCTCTTTGGGATATATATGAGATAAAATATTACAAAAAATAGGCATGTGAAATTTTTCACCTACGACGGCTCATATCGCTTTAAGTCAATAACTACAAAGTTTGTGGATCTGTCCATTAACGAGCCACTAGGGGGCGCTTCAGTAACAAGAGGGTACATTTGTATACAAAGATATATGAGAAAGTTATTAGGTCAAAGGTCAAGGTTACAGACACGTAAGTAAATGAAAAATAAAGGTTATTTTTTGTTAAACTTTAGGCATTTTTAGAAAAAAACCGTTACCTGAAAACAAGAGGCTTGCTAAAATCTACCAAATTTTTATTTTGATGAATATTGTCAGGTTGACCCTTCTGTGAGTTATTTCCCCTTTATTGTGGGTTTTTCATGTTGTTAGATATTATTTGACATTATCTTGAAGTTGATTTTGTATGTTTTGGGATGTTTTTTGACATTATCTTGAAAAGTATAATAGCTAGAGTAAAAGTTAAAGAAGCAAAATGTTTAGCATGCAAATATCCACAAAAAAATCAGTAAGGCAAAATTGTCAGGTTACCACTTTTGGGAGCTATTTCCTTTTTTGTAAATTTCACGTTTTGGACAGTTTTGTTCTATTATCTTTGAAAATATAATAGATACAGAGAAAGTAAAAGAAGTAAAAAGGTTCAGCACGCAAAGATCTACAAACAAGAGGCCCAGAGGGCCTTAGTGGTCACCTGAGGTAAATGTATAATTCGGAAAGGTTCATTGGAATAGAGGGTCTTTTCCAAAGGAGGCTGTGTGAAATAATTTGCATTTTCTGTTTATTGAAACTCTCTCAAATGCGAGTCTTTGTGGTTTTTATTCGTAATTCAATTGTTGCTTTCAACTGCTTCATTTGTGACAGTATATATTAAACGTTTCGTTTCTAAAATGTGAGAAATCCACTAAAAAGGGAAAATAACTCCTATAATGGTCGACCTGGCAGTTTCGGCCCTTTTGACTTTTTGTAGATCTTTGCGTGAACATTTTACCTTCTTTCTTTCTATCTATTGTACTTTTCAAGATAATACAACATAACTGTTGAAAACATAAGAAATCCACTAGAAACGGAAAATGACTCCCATAAGGGTCGACCCGGTAATTTCGGCCCTCTTGACTTTTTTTTTTGATAGATCTTTGCTTGCTGAACATTTTTGCTTCTTTCACTTTTTGTCTATTATACTTTTCAAGATGATACAACATAACTGTTGAAAACATCAGAAATCCACTAAAAACGGGTAACAACTCTCGTAAAGGTCGACCCAGCAATTTCAGCCATGTTGACTTTTTTGTAGATCTTTGTATGCTGAACATTTTTGCTTCTTTCACTTTCGCTCAATCTATCATACATTTCAAGATAATGTCAAAAACAACATCCAAGAACATGAACTAGTGGACCGTTTATTGATAGAATCCATTTTACAAACATCAGAAATCCAATTAAGGGTGAGATAACTCCAATAAGCGTTGACCTGACAATATCGGCTTTTTAACTTTTTTGTAGATCTTTACACACTGAACATTTTTGTTTCTTACACTTTTACTCTAGCTATTATACTTTTCAAGATAATGTCAAAAAACATCACAAAACATACAAAATCAACTTAAAAGGGGACGAAACTCACATAAGGGGTGACATGACAATTTCAGTTTATAGACTTTTATAGCTCTTTTTGTGCTGTGAACATTTTTCTTTTTTCACTTTTACTCTACTATACTTTTCAAGATAATGTCAAAAAACATAAAAAAAACATTAAAAATCTACTTAAAAGGGGAAGTAACTTCCATAAGGAGTGACCCGACAATTTCGGCACTATTGCCTTTTTTGTAGATCTTTGCATGCTGAACATTTTTGCTTCTTTTACTTTTACTCTAGCTATAACACTTTTCAAGATAATGTTTAATAAATATCCAAAAGCATAAAAATCCACAGAAAAGGGGAAATAACTCATAAAAGGGTCGACCTGACAATTTCCATCAAAATAAAATATTGGTAGATTTCTGCAAGCCGAAGCCGCTCATTTTAAGGTAACGATTTTTTTCATAGCTTTGATAGTTTTAGAGATACATGCATTAAATAAAAAACTCATTCTAAACAAATTTTACAAAAATATTTTATATTTAGGTGCCTTGACCTTTGACACACCTTGAAATTTTGTCAAAATGATCCTTAGATAATTCCTAACAACTTTCTCATATATCATTGTATACAAAAAGTCTATTCATTTCGAGTTATTAAACAATTTGTAATACAATTGTACCCTGTGTCACTGAAGCGCACCCTAGTGGCTTGACAGATTTAAATTTCGTTCGCCAAGTTTATAGATATTGACTCAGCGATCATGCATACAAAATTTGAGAGTGATCTGATCGTTGGTTCATGAGAAGAAAATGTTTAAAGATTACCAACTTTTGGACCTTTGAGGCCCCTATGGGCCCTAGCCCCTTTTCATTAGCAAACTTTATACAGGTTCACATGGTGATGCTATATATAAGGTTTGGTTGAAATTGGCCCACTGGTTCTTGAGAAGAAGTTGAAAATGTGTAAAAGTTAACGCCACACGACGGATGACAACAGACAAAAGACGATTGCAATAGGTCAGGTGACCTAAAAAGTTAATAAGGCTATAATTGTCAGGTTGCCCCTTATGGGAGTTATTTCATCTTTTAGGTGGATTATTTATGTTAAGACAGTTTTGTCCCATTATTTTGAAAAGTATAATATATAGAGAAAAAGTGGAAGAAGCAAAATGTTCAGCACGCAAAGATTTACAAAAAAGTCAACAAGGCCTAAATTGCTGGGTCGACCCTTATGGGAGTCATTTCCCCATTGTCGTGCATTTCTCATGTTTTAGACAGTTTTGTCCTATTATGGTGAAAAGTATAAGAGATAGAAAGAAAGTGAAAGAAGCACGAATGTTCAGCACGCAAAGATGTACAAAAGAAGTCCAGAGGTCACACTTTATGGGAGTTATTTCCCCTTTTATTTTCACATTTGAGACATTTTTTATATCTTCTCAAGAACCAGTGGGTCATTTTTAACCAAACTAGGCATGTATCATCCCCATATGAAGCAGGTCCCATAGGTCACCAAAAGGGGTCACAGAGGACCAAAACTTGGTAATCTTTAACAATCTATTTCTCATAAATTTCAAATTTTGTATGCATGATTTTACAGTCAGTATCTACAATGTTTGCGAATGAAAAGGAAAAACGATAAACGACCCACTAGGGGCGCTTGAATATCATAGGGTACAGTTGTATATAAATGGATTGACTTTTTGTATAAACTATATATGAGAAAGTTGCTAGAAATTGTCTAAGGATCATTTTGACAAAATTTCAAGGTCACAGACACCTAAGTAAGCAGAAAGTATATGGTTTTTGTCAAATTTTAGACATTTGCGACTTCTCAAGAACCAGTGGACTAATTTTAACCAAACTTGAGTCGAAATTTTTCTCAGGTGACCATTAAGGCCCATTTGGTCTCTTGTTATCTTTCACTTTCTGTTTATCTATCAAATTTCAAAGCAGTCTAATATATGAAAATTCCACTAAAATTGGAAAGAATACCTAAAAACAGCCATCTAAGAAGTTTGACCATATTATTACAACTTGTTGCAGACTTTTGAGTGATGTACACATTTTGCATTCTACACTTACATTGTATTTATTTTACTATTCGAAAAAATAGCAAGGAATCTAAGTAAAACATGACATTTGACAACTACAACTCTGTTGATGTTTTCATAGATCTTTGTGTGCTGAACTTAATTACTTTTTTTTCTCTTTGTCTACTGCACTTTCTAAGATAATAGCCAAATAGCAACAATTATACCAAAAATATCTACTTCAAAGAGGGAGTGGCTCCCAGATGCTGCTCTCTGACAAATTTGGTAATAATATATGTGTTGACGATTTACTTACATACGTGACATTTTGTATACCGAGTGCTTGACAAAGGAACAGCCACTACATATTTAAAGTCTTTGGTATGATCCGGTCCGTGAATCGAACGCGGGACCTTTCGTTGCAAGTCGAACGCTATATCACTGCAATATGTATATACAGGTGGCTCTCGATGGCTTGAAACCTCGAAGTTTCGTACAGGTCCCGATTATTTACCTTCATAAATTCTCTAAATTAACTGAATCTCTCGAACGTCGAAACCTCGAAGTTCTTGAAACTTCGAAGTCGATTCGACGTCCCGATTTGTAAATTCCTTTATATTTCACTCTCGAAACCTCAAACCTCAGAGTAATTATCGGTGAATTTATAAAAAGTCCATGCCGTAAGCCAGAACGACACTTGAATCCTTACCTGGAAGATAAAACAAGATGTTTCTATATCCGGGTAACTAGTTGGGTCTGACCTAATCGTATAGTTATTGACAGGATTGTTAATTACTTAAGATAAATCAAAACAGAAGAACTCTTTAAATACGCGTCATAAACTAAGATTTCGAGTACAAGTTCTAGTCAAGTGGTATTTTAACTTTTATATCAATCGGTACTTTAGGCTACTGCAACATTATAGGCCTTATATGTCGACGACTTTTTATATCCTTATTGGATACATAGTAAAGACAACGTATTTACACGTTTATTATGTTTGAAAACAAGTCACGGGGATTGTTCATGACAAAATTCAGGCGAATCAATAAAACAAACATTCCTTATTTTGTATACTATTTTGAACCTGCATCTGTCGATTTCTTGTCGAAACTCTTGATACCTAGAAGTTTTTTGGTGGTCTCGGAGTCACACACAAACATAATATATATATATATATATATATATATATTATATATATATATATATATATATATATATATATATATATATATATATTATAAATTTGAACCCTATGGTATCATTATCTCAATAAGTTTCTATTCCAAAAGGAATATCTGTCGGATGTGGAGGTTCACAATTAAATGTCATTTGCTATGGCTGCTGCTGTAGATATCTGTTCGAACCCGGCGCAGACCTAAAACCTTTTAACAAATCATTGGATATAACAAATGACAGTAGAGTCTTTCAGATGACTTGAATGCATAACAATTCAAAGAACTTAAAATGTAGTGAAGTTCATGGGACAGGTCAAAAGTTTAGCAGTCTACATACAGCTGGCGATATATATATGAAAATTGTCCTGATGGTATGCAAAACAATATTGAAACAATATTATGCAATGTCTGTGCATGGTCATTTACAATCTCCTCAATTGTCAAATGCCAGACAGATGAAACGTTGAATTATTATATTGATCAAACCATGTCCTGAATCTGTGTGAAGATAACAAGTTATATGTCTGCTCCTTAAGCAAAAGAGCCATTACATTACCGATATAACAGAATTATCCAGGAGTTACTTAATTCAAAAACCAATGCTGCACAAATGTATACAAGACATGATCCAGTATTGTGAATGTGTGAAACATAGAAATTGTTTATGTCTCCGAAAACATTCATAATGTTTACTCTCATAAAAAAAGATAATTTTATTTTGTTATTTATGAATACAGGACCCATTCGCATACGATTACTGAAGTCTAATGATTTTACTTAATTTCTGCAAATTCTGAAATCTGATTGGTTATATTAATCAAGCCATATTAAAAATGGTCTCAGACTTAAGACTATTCATAAAAGGGCATTAGCTCAGTTTTTCACATTATTAGATTGAAATACTGTAACAAAAAAGAAATATATACAGTCATGACAATTCTTAGATTCCTATATATTTTATGAAAATTGCTTGATAAACTATTTGTATATATGGATACCGTAAATTGGGATATTTTGGCGTCTCTAAAATTTGGCCACTTTGGTCATAAAATGAAGGGTTATTGTTTAGCCAGTTATGTTTATATCACGTTTGAATAAGGCTTACCATCAAATCTCGGTCTTCTCATGTTGAAGATTCCAGGTGGTTGAAATATCATAATATTTAAAAAAATAGCGGTAGAATAATTAGAGTTGATGCGTCACATGGTAATTAATTAAGCTTAACGTCCACAATGGTATTTTATAAACCGATTGTTTCTTAATCTATAAAACAGAAATATGTTTAAAAAGTACCGGTAGCAACATTGTGTACATATTTTGAATGGTTTAATTTTGTCCATTTTAATTGGGTGGCCAAATTGACGTAAATTAAACAATAGCCACAATATCCCAATTTACGGTACCAAACTGGATCCGACCTTATTTTCACAAACTGTATAGGAAGATAATCTATTTAATTTATATCTACTAATCTCTCTGTCTATTATCTGATTATCGATCCACTATTCAATTTGTCCATCCATCAGTCCTTCCATGTTTCTCTTAAAATACGATTTTCCTAGCTGCATTTTCCATTTCCTTTTGTTTTTGCACTGCATTGTGATATTTAAGAACACGGTTTGATATTTAGATATGTTAATATATTTTCTAGCCTCGGGTCTTTACATGAATCGAAGATTACACAACGATAGTTTTAAATTACACTGTTTACTCTGCACTTCAAACTGTTTTATACTTTGTTTCCATGGTGCTTGTGAACGTGCCGACAACAATGTAACACGGGCAAGAATCTTAAATTGGCTGTTATTATTGGTAAAACAGAAATTGATGAACTTGAACATTTTTGTTTTGTTTTGTTTTTTCTTTCTTTGTATTTTTTTTTTTTCGCAAATCAGCTTGCATAAAGTAGCGTGAGCCTCTCTGAAAGTAATAACCGGGAACACTGGAAATACAGAGGTGGGATCATGTGTCATTGAGGAGTAAGCATTCCCTGTTGACCGGTCACACCCGCCGCGAGTCCACAGTCAAATTCAAGGATATAAGTGAAGAATAAATCCTTGTCACAATTGGTACAGACGACTGAGCAATATCAACATGGAGAAATTGATATAGAAATCACCTCACAACAATCAATTGACATATATTATTAATTAAATAAGGAATTAGTCCACAAACAATTTTGTTTTCAATTTGTTATTTTCAAAAGGTCTGCAGTGTCGGATTTCTTGCAAAATCTGGTCGCAGCGCACCACACAAGGGATAATTCAATTGCCATGTATCCTAATTATAAGAATTGCTTTTTTAAAAATCATATGATGAAATAAGGTTTATGTACAATTCTTTGTAGCATAATTAATGAGAAACGACCCTGGTCGCAGCGCACCACACAAGGGATAATTCAATTGCCATGTATCCTAATTATAAGAATTGCTTTTTAAAAATCATATGATGAAATAAGGTTTATGTACAATTCTTTGTAGCATAATTAATGAGAAACGACCCTGAAACGTATTATCTCATTACCATCCCACTCGTGAAATATAAGTGTCCATTATAACGGATGTGTTCAGCGTTTAACATTATCTGGCATTCAATTAAAGTTGTAAGGCAACATGAACACGGGAAAATTGATATGGAATTTGACAAATACTTTTGATTCAACCGGAAAGGAGTCGAGAAAATATTTTCCTCCAAAGTCTTCACCTTGCAGTTTTCTTGCAAAATGTGGCCGCAGCAAACCACAGGAAGGATTAATTGAATTCCTAATACTGTGTCAATACGTCGTTTCCGAGATCTGGAACGGTTCAGAAATTACAACGCACTGATCATGTGACTTTGAGAAAATTTAGGACACTTTGTTCGCGGTGAATACGAATTAACCATGGAGAGTAGAGGAAATCAATATAAATAAAAAAGCAAGTGCTGATATGTGGTGCCATGTTGTAAATTGGATTCCAGAAAGAAAAATCAATCAGATAAATATCCGTGGATGGACGACAATTCATTTAAACGAATTCCCTAATAAAAATATGAATTTACAACTAAACGTCCGAAATGTATTGATAGCCTTTAGCTCTATGATACGCCGTCACTGACACTGATGTAAACATTGAGTCAAATCAGGAGTATACATCTAGCCAACAACTCTAAGATATAGGAGAATGTTTATAAGTTAAAATATTTATTGTAGGACCTTTTGTATCAATCTGAACTTATCATTTATCAGCTGGTACGAAGACTACTGTAGAGTGCCCGCAATTTATCCATATATGCCCTAAATTTTGTCACGTGATGATGAAAGTCACATGACAGAGTGGTCTGTGGAGGGATTTCGGAAACGACGTATTATATTTATATTAGTTACTGAGATTGATATCAGTATAAAATAAAACGCAGCTGGACTGTATTGGTATGTGGAACATAAACTGACATCCATTTGTTTTAGAATGTTATCAAGGCTCATTAACCATGTTTTTATTACAGTCTTCTAGAAAACATAATATAAGAATATTGAATTACATGGAAAGGAAAGAGTCGAATTTATTAACTTTTCACTCCTGAATATCCGAATGGTATGCTTTTTAAATTGTTAAAGACAAGTCTATTATGGTCTGTATGGTTGAAAGGGTTAACTTGGTGAAGAGTGATCTAGGTATGACTGTGAAAGTGGATGGTATTCATGCAATCCATCGTATCCCCTGAAAACATGGATCCCCTAGACCTATTAGCATAAAATTAAAAAACACAGAAGTGAAAGTTAAATTTTTTAGAACACAAAAGGATGTTTAAAAGGTGTGCAATTCTTTGATGATATAACCCAAAAGAATTTTGGACTAATGCATGATTGCGTAACAGTCAAACGTTTGAAAGTGTGTGGTTTTTAATAACACTGACTACGCGAAAACTGCTGAAGGAAAAAGGTTCAAATTTGACATTTTTGACAATAAAGCAGCAAAGGTAGGAGGGAATAAAATAAGTTTTTAAAAAAAATAATTGTAAAAATAACTGAATCTATCACACATGATGTTTGAACATCGATGTGTTTATGACTAAGATGTTGAACAATTATTAAAAACAAATTTACATTCAGTAGTATAAATCATTTGATCATCACTGTCCTCCCATATTATTTCCTACTCAATGTCAGTGTGTCTGATTCGACTCTTGCAATATACATCTTTGTTACTATTGTTTATTCTGTTGGTATTTTGTGTGTGAGCATGTGTCTGCATACATAGGTGTGTGCATGTATGTGTGCGTGGATGCTCATTTGTATTTTTTTACTAAACGTATTTGGCTGTGGTTGTTACTCTGTTAATTTACAGAATATTACAGATCTGATTTAAAAGTACTGAAGTCATGATAGTGAATACAAGAAGACTTGCTCATGTACTTTAAATGTAAAAGACCAATATGTATGTGTAATGGGATCTTTAAAGTTGAAATTACCCAAACTATTTAACAGTTTTTTTATTATTATTATTCTTTGCACGTGTGTGTGAGTGTGTTTAGTCACCTTAATACAATGCACTTTATTCATGCATGGTGGTGGTTTCTATCTTTAAAGAAGAGTAGAAATTACAGTCAAATGTGATATATACATACTCTCTGTTGATATGAAGCTACTTTTTTATATAAACAATGCATATAACATTTCTTTTGTCTAATTGTAATAATGCCAAAACTTGTGTATCCTCCCACATACGTCCATATTTGGTAAATATTCGCTCTCGTTATTTCTTGTTGCTTTTTTCTTTACTTACTGTGATCTATTTCTATCTTCACTATAAGCTAGGATACTGTTCTGTTAACTCTATTGCATCTAACATTTCTGTAAACTGGTGTGTTGGAAATGTATGTATTGTTCTTCATACAGTTTATGTGTATACATGAAAATGAATAATAACAGTGTAAATATCCTTTCAGTGAATTGTCAGGGACTTGGTAATCTTGAGAAGAGAAAAGATGTTTTCTCCTACTTGCGTAACAAAAAATATTGTATTTACTGTCTTCGGGATACACATTTTACGTATGTACGAAGCCAGTGGGGTTTTGAATGTATATTTAATAGCTATACCTCTAATTTTTAATACGATTGTACCCTGTGTTACTGAAGCGCCTCCTAGTGACTATTTTATAGATAGATTTCATTTTCGTTCGCAAACTTTGTAGATATTGATTTAACAATCATGCATGTCATCTGATCATTGGTTCATGAGAAGAAGATTTTTAAAGATGTACTAAGTTTTGGTCCTTTTTGTCCCCCTTTGAGGCCCCTATGGGTCCTAGCGCCTTTAATTTCGCAAACTTTATGCGGCTTCTCATTGGGATGCTATATACCATGTTTGGTTGAAATTGGCCTACTGGTTCTTGAGAAGAAGTCGAAAAGGTGTAAATGTTAACTACGACAGACAAAAGAGGATCGCAATAGGTCACCCTGTGACTCAGGGTGACCTAATAAAATACTAGGGTCCTTAATAAGATCAACGGTTAATTAATTGGATTGAAAATAATGAGTGACTGACTAAAAATTTTTGTGCTCGAGAAAAAAGAAACTTTGAAACTGAAAATGGTAATATTTCTAACAAGAAGAAATTTCAACTGAACTTCAATCATATTATAAAAAAAAACTTTATTCTGAAAATTTGGAATTATAACAATGTCCTGAATTGAATAATATAATTAATTGTGAAGATTGTAATGTTGCAATTTTAAGCAATGAAGAAGCAGGTAAATTAGAAGATCCAATATCTTATTTAGAAGCATTAAAACGTTGCAAAACATGAAAAATAATAAAAGTCCTGGATCGGTTGGTTTTACCCATGAAATTTTAAAAATGTTTTGGAAAGAGTTAGAGCATTTTGTTGTTAGATCCTTTAAATTTTGATATATGAATGGTGAACCCTCTTTAATTCAGAAAGAAGGAATTGTCATGTGTCTACCAAAAGGTGATAAACAACATCAATATTTGAAAAATTGGATACCCATAACACTCTTGAACACGATTTATAAAATAGCTTTGGGTACTGTTGCCAACAGAATAAAGAAACAGATAAAATTATTCACTATGATCAAACTGGATTTCTTGCAGGTAGATTTATAGGGGAAAATACTCGACTTACATATGATATAATGCAATATACAGAATATTTTAACATCCCTGGTTTACTACTGCTTATAGATTTTGAAAACAGCTTTTGATTCAGTATCATGGAACTTTATCGACAAAACATGATCTTTTTTAATTTTGGTGAGTCTATTAAAAATTTGATTAAAACATTTCAAAAAAATGTCAACTCATCTATAAATTGTAATCATAATTTGAAATCAAAAGTGGTTGTCGTCAGGGGAATCCATTATCATGTTTCTGTTTCATTTTATGTGCAGAAAAAGTATACATGGCATAAAAATTAAAAATAAAGAAGTATTATTATCACAATATGCTGATGATACTTGTTTAGTTTCAGATGGAACAAAAAAATCATTAGAAGCATCAATTGAAGAACTTAAATTTTTGCAAACATATCTGGACTTAAAATTTACTATACTAAAACACAGAGAATATGGAATGGCAGCCAAAAATTTAGTAATGACATTTTATGTGAAAATTATTATTTACAGTGGGACATAAAAGATTTATTTATTTGGGTATTGAATATGATGTTGACCTAGACAAAATTATAAAGCTCAACTACGGCAAGAAACTAGTTAAGATTAAAAATACTTTAAAAAATTGGAAAAGGAGGGTTTTAACTCCTGTTGGAAAAATAACTGAAGTTAAAACTTTATAAACATCCAAACTTAATCAACTTTTTATTTCCATACCAAACCCAAATGATTCATTCATCAAAAAGATTAATAATATTTTTTACAATTTTGTATGGGGTGATAAAAGTGATAAGATTAAACGTAATATATTAGTTAAATAATATAAAGAAGGTGGACTTAAAATGACAGATACAAAAAGCTTTATGTTAGCACAATTAACCATGAAAGAGAAAAGATATCACCACCATTTTGGGCAAATTCTACAAACATATGTCATCCTTAGCTGATCATAGCAATCATAACGGTTTCACAAGAGGAAACTTCTTAACAAGTTTGGTAAAAATTGGTCCACAGGTTCCTGAGAAGTCGAAAATGTGTTAAACATTTTCTATTTACTTAGGTTACTATGACCTTGATTTTTTTTTTTTTTTTGTCAAAATGATCCTTATATCATTCCTAATATATTATAAACATAATACCAAAGTTATAACAACTCTCTCGTATATCTTTGTATACAAAAAGCCAATGAGTTTTAAGTTATTAAGCCATTTGTACAAAACTGTACCCTGCGCTCCTGAAGCACCCCTAGTGGCTCATTTATGGAAATTTTTCGTTTTCAATCACAAACTTTGTAGATATTGATTTATTTCTTATGCATACAAAAGTCACCTGAGCACCGGTTCATGAGAATACAATTTTTAAAGATGTAACAGGCCCCTTTTCATTTGCATAACATAATACGGCTTCACATTGGGATACTTCCTGTCAAGTGTAGTTAAAATTGGTTATTGGTTCTTGAGAAGAAGTAAAAAATGTGTAAAAGTTAACAGAGGACTAAGGCAAGCAAAAGACGATCGCAATAGGTCACATTGAGCCTTTGGCTCAGGTACCTAAAAATCTTCGATGCAAACAAAAGCTTTACAATCAGCCATCGGTAAAAATCAATGATCTAAAATGTCTATTTCTCTCGACTATTTGACAGATGCAGTAAAGAGTGTGTTTTATTATCTTGCTTTCTAATTGCATTTTTAGGTCACCTGAGCCAATATCTACAAACCTTGCGAAATGTATCGATAAACGAGTTAAAAGGGAGCGCTTTAATAACATAGGGATTCCGGTTTTACAAAATCGGCTAAATAACACGAAACTGATTGCCTTTTGTATATACATATATATCAAAAAGTTGTTAGGAATTATTTAAGGGTTATTTTGACAAAACATTAAGGTCATGTTGTCAAAGGTCAATGTCACAGACAACTAAGTGAACGGGAAAAAATTGTAACATTTATGACACTTTTGACTACTTCTCCAGAACCATTGGGCCAATTGGAACAAACCTTGACAGGAATAACTGTGTAAAGCCGCGAAAAGTATGTGGATGAAAAAGGGCTAGAACCAAACCTGGCTGTCATGGCTAAATAAAGAACGAATGAGTCAGCAGATATTTTTTATTTAACCCTCTAGTGCCCACGCCCAGCTATGTCATTCATATAATTCTGATATGGCAATATACGTCATCAATCATCATTTTAGAAAGAAAACCATGTTTCTGTCAATTAGACTTCATCAGTTGAGCTCCAATTTTACAAAAAGGTTTTCTAAAGGAAAAGTGGTATAAGGCAAGGCCAAAAAATTAAATCTAAATGCATAACCAAATCCGTCTAAGAGTAACCACTGTAAAAAGATGACTACCTTAGCTTTTAAAAAATTTAGAATTTAAATGGTGTTTTCAAATACCAGGTGCTAGGTTTATGTATACCCTCGGGGACTCAAATGGTCCAACAGCAGTGGCAACGACCTAGTGGTTATAAATATTATAAACATAATACCAAAGTTAATATGCTCGATCGTTTCTGTACATCGGGCATTACAATGTGATGTTGCATACCAGCTGTTCATCTTATACTAAAGTAATATTTGGCACTGATAACACCATTTAAATTCAAATTTTTTTTTCTAAAGCGAAGATACTCATTTTTTACAGTGATTTCGGCTATACTTTTATAATACCACTTTCTCTTTAGAAAATACACATAACTTTTAAATTGGAGCTCCAGAAACGATATCGTCTTGAGCATTATAACTCTATAATATTTATAACCACTAGGTCGGTGCCACTGCTGGTGGACCATTTGAGTGCTAAAGTAATATTTTGGCACTGATAACAACATTTAAATTCATTTTTTCTTTTCTAAAGCGAAGATACCCATTTTTACAGTGGTTACTCTTATTTCGGCTATACATATCACCTTGTATAATACCACTTCTCTGATACACATGGCTCAATGATCTCATTGACAGAAACGATATCGTCTTGAGCATTATAACATTATCAATATGATACAAAGAAAATTTTTATACAAAACTAACAGTTAATGTTGAACAAAATGTAAAACACAAGCAGTACACAAGTACATGTATATGGCATTTGCTATCACACCGTTGAAGCTTCCTGCTGAATGACAGTCTGTAAGACAATGTTTGTCCACATCTAAATCAAATCACAGATACCAAAGTATTTATCTTCAGGACGCCCAGGAAACAATATACAAATCTTGGTGACTTTGCAAAAACACGGGCCTCTGGAAATACTGAGGTGGGATCAGGTGCCAGGGAGAAATAAGCATCTCCCTTTGACCGGTCACACCCATCGTGTGGCCACAGTGCAGTGAGTAATAAATCCTCGTCATAACTGGCTCAGACAACTCAACAACTGCTATCGAACAAAGACATCCTGAGCAACATCACTCATCACTTAGTTGTTTGTTTCATAATATGAGGCCCCTGAACTGAAATTAACTGCCTCCAATATTTGTTCTATCGATGTAACTCTCACGTTATAAATATTTGAGGGGGCCGAGTGATTAGAGTATCGCACTTTGTACCATGACGTCGTTCACGTTTGATCCACGACGGCTTGGGCCCCGCTGCAGCAAAAGCTGACTTTTGTGAGAAAGATTGTCACTTTAATGGTGCAAGACTTTCCCTCCTCTATCCATAAAAACTGACCGCCTCTATCTACATATAACTGAAACATTGTTGAGCGTGACCTAAAACATTTTTCAGAATGAAGACAAAAGATGTATTTGAAATCACACTTCAGTTACCATGATTTCGAAAACTCAGTATGAAATATTGAACAGACCATCAATAGGAACCTTTTAAAATTTTCTGATAAATATGAGTGCATGACCTTTTAAATTCCTGGTCTACCAGTTACTTGGTAAATATCGTAGCAGGAATCATTTTTTTAAAAAATGCAAAACACACAACCAAAGGAAGTTATAGTATTGACAATGTTTCAAATCTGTTCATGATTATCCAATACAGGACCATTATTTAATTCCCACTGTATCATATGTGATACATCAATTTATACGTATAATACGTGGATGGGCCCTAAACCCAAATATTTTAAACATAATACCAAAGTTATAATGCTCCAGACGATCGTTTCTGTCAATCAGACTTCATCAGTTGAGCTCCAATTTAAAATGTATATGTATTTTCTAAAGTGAAAGTGGTGTCATACAAGGTCAAATAATAGATCTACAAGTATAGCCAAAATCGGTCTAAGAGTAACCACTGTAAAAAGATGACTATCTTAGCTTTAGAAAACTTTGGAATTTAAATGTTGTTATCAGTGCCTAATATTACTTTAGTATAAGATTATCAGCTGATACCGAAATACCACAAACTAGGTTTATGTATACCCTCGGGGACTCAAACGGTCCACCAGCAATGGCAACGACCTAGTGGTTATAAATTTTTAAACATAATACCAAAGTTATAATGCTCAATCACCTTTAGGTTATTGTGAAATGCTGAACTAAACATTATATGTTGTTACAAGCAGATTCATCATAAATATTTCATTAATTTCAATTTCCAGAAATTCTATCTGCAAAAATGTTACATAATTCCCTTAATGCCCATTGTATCATATTAGATACACGAACTTCAATACCCGATGTATTATATATGCAACATGTAATTTCAAGTATCAATTCTTTATAAACCTATGTCACATTAAATGTATTGAATGTTTCTTTGTCACGGTTGATCCTTTTCATAATTATTATCAAGATTTTGCTACAATAAACACACGTAAATTGCATATAATTGGTCAAGGAAGATTTAGTCCTGACTACAAGTATGAGGTGTATGGAGGCCGACACGTTTGGTTAGATTTGAAATCACATAATTATAGAGTTATGTGAAAATGTCCTTGTAAATCAAACTTATGACTTCCCACATCAGAAAGGATAATTCATACAAAATAGTACAGGTGACTCAGCAGATCGTTAATTTTCATGTAACATATATGCGACTTGGGGCACTAGAGGGTCAATACATGTTTTTCCAAAATTATTAAAGCTGAAAAAACCTTTATCTTAAAATGAGTGGCTTGGAAACATCTACCAATATTTTATATTGGTGGAAATTGTCGGGTCGACATTAATGTGAGTTATTTCCCCTTTTTATGGATTGTTTATGTTTTTGCTGTTTCTTATTTTACATTATCTTATATGTACGATAGATAGAAAGTGAAATAAGCAAAAATGTTCAGCACGCAAAGATCTGCAACGGAGTCAAGAACTGAAATTCTCAGGTCGACCTTTAAGGAAGTTATTTCCACTTTTAAGTAGATTTATCTTGTTTTGTACTATTGTTAAGTTGACCAATTTTAACCAAACTTGGTATATAACATTCCCATCTAAATCCGCATAGAGTTTGCGAATAAAAAGGGTCTAAGACCCATAGGGGTCCTGAAAGGGGCCAAAAAGGACCAAAACTTGGTACATCTTTAAAAATCTTCTTCTGATGGAATAAAGATCCAGTTTTGTATGCATGATTGTACAGTCAGTGTCTTCTACGAATAAAAACGAAAATGTCGATAAACGAGCCAATAGGGGTTGCTTTACTAACATAGGATACAGGTTACGCAAATGGCTTAATAACTCAAAACTGATTGACTTTTTGTAGACAAAGATATATGAGAAAGCTGTTAGGAATTATCTAAGTGTTTTGTCAAATTGTAGATATTTTCGACTTCTTCTCAAGAACCAGTGGACTAATTTTAACCAAACTTGACAGGAATTATTTCTCAGGTGACCGTTAGGCATTTTATTTTAAGCATATTTTCTAAAGGGAAAGTGGTGTAATACAAGGCCAAAAAATAAATCTAAATAATTAGCCAAATCCATCTAAGATTAACCACTGTAAAACAAATTACCATCTTAGCTTTTGAATAATTTAGAATTTAAATAGTGTGAATGATTAACAAAATAGTTTTAATTTCAAAGCCAAGTAATCTGTGATGTAATATTAGATTTATACCAGTAATAACCCCAGTTTCAACAAAGGGTATTTTGAGAGTATTCCTTTACCAAAAGCTTTTCAAAAACACAAAATGGGTTATGTTGGAACTTTTAATAGTTTTAAGGCAAAACCAGGAAATTCTAATAAGTGTTGAAAACTAGAAAAGCTAGTAACCCTTTTATTATGGTTTACTTTTGTGATAAAACTTACTAATGCTAATTTTTCACTGTTTTACCTCAAAACACCAACTGTAATAAACAGTTATTCTTTATTATGCCCATATTCAACATTTTGAAGTCATCTGCCATAATATTTTTTTACTTTAATTGCAAAAAAGAACTCAAATAAAGGATTAATTGTATATGTCCAATTTTCAGCGATTTTTGTTTATTTTATATGGATTTTACCCCAAAACTCCTAAGTATCCAGAGTGCTAACAAAGCTCTTTTAGCATTTTTGATAGGCTTTTTGAAAATTATGCCTTCCAAAAACATGTTTGAAAAAGCTATGTTATAAATGGCTTAAAGTCTAATGTTTTTTTTCTCACAAAGTTCTGTGTAAAAAATTGTTTTTTACCCAAAACACCAAAATTGATACACAATGATTGTTTAATGGGTCAACATTTATCATTTAATATATTTATACCATACAACCATTACTTTCATTGCAAACAAGGACCTAATCTGAAGAATTAATTGAGGTTTTCAACGATTTCTTGTTAATTTTCATGGTTTTTACCTCTAAACACCAACTTGAATAGAACAAATCATTGTTTATTGTGTCCAAACATATCTTTTAAGCTATCTGCCATACAATTATTACTCTAATTGCAAAAAAGACCTTAAATGAAGGATTAATTGTTAATTTTCAATTTTCAGCGATTTCTGTTAATTTTCCATGGTTTTTACCCCAAAACCCCTATGTGGTCAGAGTGCTAACAAAGCTCAATTGTAGCATTTTGGACGGGCTTTGTGAAAAACATACCCTTCAAAACACACCTTGGTAAAACATGGGTTATAAGTGATTTAAATTTTAATACTTTTTTCACAGATTTCTGATTAAAAAAATGATTTTTTACCCCAAAACACCACATTTGATAAATAATGGTCGTTAAATGGGTCAATTCTTGTCATTTAAGATATCTACCATACAACCAGTACTTTGACTGCAAACAGAGACTAGAAATGAAGGATTAATTGAGGTTTTCAGCGATTTTTGTTAATTTTCATGGTTTTTACCCCAAAACTCCTAAACGCCCCAACGGCCAGAGTGCTTACATGGCTCATTTTGTTGCATTTTCGATAAGCTTTCAGGAAAACATAACCTCCAAAATTCCCTCTGGGGGAGGGGGGAAACAAACACATTATTAGCCAGAGGACTATAAGTACTATTATATATGTATTCGCAGAAATCAGCTGTAGGGACCATAAATCGATGTAAATCTGTGACTCGTGTAATATGATATACAACACTAGTCATATTGACATGTTGTTTTAAATTATATTGTAAAACCCCGTTTTTGAATAATTCAGGGTTTTGTAATAGAAACATTTGGTACATTGAGTATTTTGTGATAAAAATCGATATATGTGTGTTATTTCTGATATATCTGATGCCATGTTCAAACAGTCAAATTTATGTCATAAATCTTTTATGAAGTATCATGCTGCGTCGCCTACATCAGAGTACACACATGTTTAAGTATGTATGAACTTATGTATGTACAACAGTATGCAGGTATGAATATCAGTTTGCATTGAATTAATTATTCATTATACTGATATATATATATATATATATATATATATATATATATATTATTCTTTGGTGACCATCAAATTATTTTTAACAGAGTTTCGCAACTTGAACGAAGAAAATTTCCAATAATTCACAGTTTCCGTTCAAGATCTCTGCAATCGGTGCAATATTGAAGTGAAATATGACATACAGATACATCATAAGAATATCTAGGTAAATTTTTATTTGGTAACTTTCAAACAATTATTCCCCTTGAACTTTGAAAAATTCAATATTTCACGGTTACCGTTTATGGGGGAGTGGCATAACTGTTTCACAAACAGCTCTTGTTTTGATTATTTTTTTTAATTTCCTTCTGTTTGGAGGCTTTTCTAAAGAAAATGTCAAACGTTACAATAACTCCCCCGAAATATGATTTTTATCCACGAAATGTGGCTTTAAAGGTTATACTTGAATAGCCTTTACAGGCAGGTGCCCTTTGTTTTAATGCAAGTTTGGTTGTATGTCTAAAACATACAACAATGTTCATGTTAACATAAATTCCATGTTGACTCGTGAGATGTTCCCACACAGACCAGTCTACATGCATTAAAAACGTGATTTCATTGTATCCATAAATAAGATGAAAATTTGATGTCCTTTGTTTAAATATGTTTATATTTTACGGAATTTACTATATTTTAAATGTGTATAAATTATTGTTTTCTTCAAAATTGATTTTTTTATATTATTAGTAATGGAAAACTGTCATACAATTAAAATTCAATTACAGAGGTGCAAAATCCTTTAAAATAACAATCACAATACATTTATGTGTCGGAGACTGTGTTTGTAACACAGGCTTTGCACGCAAAATAACCCTTACTGCATTGGCGTCAGTTCGCAGCACATGTCAAAATCGGTGGTACCGTAGGCCGGTGGAATATCCATATATGTAAAAAAAAAATATTCTTGGCAGGATGTAAAACAACGATTTTAAAACAAAACAAAAAAACTTTACTAGTAGGTCTAGTAAACAGTATTGCATTTAAATTCGGGTCCAGTGTAAAAACGTGAGAAATTATTGTCATTTGTTCAGTTGCTAATTGAAAGCATTGCTACTATGTGAATATTTTTCAACGCTAAGAAATCTCCAGAAAACAAAAAATATGTAACACAAATGGGAAATTGTATATACACACACACACAGATATATATATACTATGTGAATATTTTTCAACGCTAAGAAATCTTCAGAAAACAAAAAATATGTAACACAAATGGGAAATTGTACACACACACACACACACAGATATATATATATATATATATATATATATATATATATATATATATATATATATATATATATATATATATATAAATTGAATAGATAGGAATACTGAGTTAAGTCACATAAACATTGAACAAATTTCAAACATGCGAATTATTTCACTATTCGGAGTTATCAGCATGAATCATAATTGCTGATGGACAATGTATTTCAAATATCCGTAATATAATTAATTGATAGAAATCTACTGTAATCTCACCTTATTACTTGATGATTCCTCAAATGAATGCCATCCACATAATCACTGCAAACTCAATAATTTACTGCAAATCCCCAGCAGCTAAATAAAGATTAAATAGTCCCAATCGATCTCTGCTGACGTCATAAATACCGTGTGTAAATAAATATATGGAGAAGAAAAGATTAAAATCATATAACGAGAACTCAATACTAATTCAACGATTGAGTGTTCATTATTTTGAGCATTTTAATACTAAGTGCATTCAACGCTTTTTTTACTACAAGGAAACAAATTCGGTCTGCATTATGCGTTATTGTTAATTTGACTTTGAACATAATTATTCTGTTTTGTCCGAGTGTTTTTTAAAGGGTAGGACCGACAATCAAATGGCAAGCAAACAATTCATCTAATATAAAATATTACTAAAGTAAAATGTGTTACTTTTACAAAATCGATACACAGCAGATTTATTCGCTTTGTCTTTAGACCTATTCCGTAACAATTTCCATGAATAAATATTTGCGCCCAAACGCCAATAATCAGCTAAACCTGACAAGATATTGTTTTGTTTGAAATGGCGGGATATCGTATTTTTGATGAATAATAAAGAAAAATGTCTGACTGCGGCTGCCCTTTCATATTGAAATTCCATATAAAATATGTCCTGTAACAAAATAGTTCAAGTTATTAAAGTAATCGAAAGAAAAATGTAATATATTTTTTTGTCGCATGACGGTGTACTATTAGTCAACGTAACTGTCACCTTATGCATTGGTAAAAGAGAAAATGTTGTTTGGTTTGACTTTTTTCCAATTACTGTAAAAATTACGAACAGTAGACAAATACGAAACAAAATGATAAGATGTCATAGATAATATTCAAAATAATATCTTAATTATTAATTCAATCTTTGTAAATATGATGCTGGATACGTTAAGAAAAGAAATCATTCCATTCATGTGCAAAACATCATATATTTTATGCTAAATAAACAACACCAAAGAACTCGACACGAAGTCACAAAACTTAATTCAATACTCAAGCTCAACTTGTATTTTATTGTTTTTACTTCTGGAACTGACTAAATAGAAAACATCTTAATATTTACATCATTCATATAAAAACATTCTTGTGAAAAATACATGCATACGTTTAGTACGGTACTCACAATTTGAGTATTAATTTAATATTAAGTTTTTATTCAATATAAAAATATCAGATACCAAATTATTAATCTTCAGGATGTCCAGTATTTATATACAAATCTGGTAAAAATTGGACAAACACGGACCTCTGGAAATAAAAAAAGTGGGACCAGGTACCATGGAGGAGTAAGCATCCCCTTTTGGCCGGTCACACCCGCCGTGAGTCCACAGTCAAATCGAAATGAAATAAGTGAAAAACGGATCCTCGTCACATTTGGTACAGACGTCTTAACAACTACCGAACAGGCAAATCAACATTTCATTTAGTGAAACAGACTATTCGCAAACAAGACTATAATACCGACCGTAAAATTTGAGGAACGTTAACAACAAACGCGGCTTTTGATATCCGTCTCAATAATTTGTTATTGAGTAGTTTACTTCTATGTATGAAACACCCTGACATATCAGATCAGTAAGTTTTGTGAAATATAAACGCCGTATGCAGGTAATTGTTGGATATTGCTCAAGTGAGCAATGATTTTCATTATTATTTTTTAACAATTATATGCCATTAATATACAGATATTTCCAGTTTCAGCATTCAATATTGGTTCTTTAACTTTAAAATCATGAAAATTTCGTGGAGCCTGAATACTGAGTAAATTTCGTGACTTTGA
Source organism: Atrina japonica (assembly GCA_030159075.1). Taxonomy (NCBI): domain Eukaryota; kingdom Metazoa; phylum Mollusca; class Bivalvia; order Pterioida; family Pinnidae; genus Atrina; species Atrina japonica. Next base: position 705,904 of record BROG01000153.1, read on the forward strand.
GCCCTGGGCCCGAAGTCAAACTCGACTAACTTTTCGTGATTTTAAGTAATAAACATAAAATTTATGCTGCAACTGGACATGTTTGTAAATTGATGGTATACATTTGCAGGACATTATGAAAACGATTGTTCTCTTGAAAACTTCAGAAATATCAAAAGATATTTTGATTACGTACTCAAAATTTGAGTGTTATACTCAACGTATATATTTGTTTTTTAGAGGAAAATCATGTGTGACCCAGAATTGTTTGTGAATGCTAAAAAAACAATAATGTTTTTTCCTTTAGAAACGGCTATATAAGAGTTTAATATAAAAGTTGAGTATTGAGTAAACTTGGTGACTTCTGGTTGCGAGCCGTAGTCACCAAATTTACTCAGTACTCAAGTTTCAGCTAACTTTTCACGATTTTAAGACAAAACACGCAAAAATGTAACTGGACATATTTGTATACTGACGGCATATAATTATAAATAATTGTAACAATTATTGCTCATTTGGGACAAAAATGCCGAAGTGTTCAAAACTTGTACCGTAGTCAACGTATTTGTTCATTTTTTTCAGGAAAATCATAAGTGTTACCAAATTGTTTTTATTGTGTATAATGTAAAACAATAACGTTTCCTATTCACTCGAATTTAGAAGTTTTACAAACGACTACATCTAGTCAACATAATGAAATAAATATTGAGCTTGAGTGACTTAGGGTCCTGGGTATCGTTTCACAAAGCCTTGTTAATTTACGATCATCGTATCATTTTACGATCCGTTTACGTGTAGTTCTACTTTCCTATTACGCCTGTTTCACAAAGGCGTCGTACAGGAATACTAAGTTGATCGCAAGTTACGCTCTGTAGTAATAGTAAAACGGAACTCTCTAGTGTTTAACCATTGGTGGATTTAGAGGGGCGTAGGGGCACACGCCCTTTTAAACTGACTTTTTTATAAAAGGAAGTCAAGTTTTACTGTCTGGAAGTCATAGCATGACCTCTTTGAAATTTTTGAATTAAAATATTTGCGTCAAATATTGCTCTTGCAGCTGTTTAACTCATCAATCCCTGTGGTCACATTTAGACTCGCCTAAATCAATAAATAGTATGGTCTACTGTCATAATTCAGGAGTGAACAGGCTAATATTGCATGTAAAATTATTATAATACTTTGACTCTAAATCTAGAAAACGCCTCTTGGATTTCAAATTTTAAAATTTCCAAATTGAGGTGCATACTCCCGAACCCCGTTTTCTGGACCCCTTCATGTGTTGCTTTTGTGAGATTTGTGTTTGCAGAAACAATTTTGATATATTCATGTACATGTAATAAGTCTGTCAATTTAATGCAATAATTGGGATAAAAACGAGTCGCAATGTGATAATCAACAAACAGGGTTTTTAAAAATGAACATTACTGGGAAGCATACCCTGATGTGTATTGGGGAAATAATATGGTGGTTTGCTTCCCTCATGGGGAAAGTCTAACCCGTGTCCGTTTTCAGTGGGGTGTGATGTGGGGGAAAGTCTATGCTACAATACCGGTCTGGAAACTAGAAGATATCCCATAGGGCTTACGAATTGGATAATTTCAAAATTTATCTAGGGAGCATACCCCAAATCCCCCTATCATTTCGATTTCTGGTTAAATTATTAATGTATGAATGAAATATTTTAAATTAGGTCATAATTGTCTGGAGGCGAAAAGGGGCGCAATTATGTCCCGATTTTAAGTTACTTTTTTGCTGAATATACCTTCTTTTGAATCAGTGGAATTTATTAGCAGATTGATTTCCAAGCGTGTTATCACGTATAGACACAGACAATTGTGTGTACGACTTCGAAATGTCACGTTCTGAAATATGCGTAAAACCCGATCTTCCTCATAATAAATTCAACAATTAATTTTCATTGTGTACATTGACCGAGGGGGATTCATTGCACAGCGAGGGTGCGCCCCCTAAAGTTTACAAAATAAGTGCAAAACCTTTAATTGTTTCTATCAAAAGTAGAAAAATTAATAACAATTTCCCCAACATGTTCTTTCCTTGCTCCGCGCGTTCTGCAAAGATATTCTTATTGTTTGGTATCAAGCCTATAATCTTTTCGTAACAACACGAACGAGTTGAAAATAAATTATTCCATCTATTCAATTTTGCGAAAACAAAATTAAATAATCCACCAATAATTTTATTTTTGTTGGTAGATGAATATTTTAAAAACATTTTTGATGTACGTGTTCACAAATACTTAATTATTTGTGAATTTTCCCAATCTTATTATTATACATGTTTCAATGAGGTTTATTTGTAGCGTGTATATAGAAAAACATCTTTTTAAATACGAAAATTTTCCTCATATCCTTGGTATGGTCCAGCTTGTACAGTACCATTAATGAAACTTAGAACGAATAAAAAGAAATGTCAATGAGTCCTAGAGTAAATTTGGCTAGAGCCTAATATTTTTTCTTTAAGAAGCTAGTTCTATTTCAATCTTTAGCATAATGATGATTCTGATCATAATCCAGGAATCCCTGGGTCTAATTAAATTGCATCCAAATTCCCAAAACATAAAGCTACGATCAAGATACGACTGGTTATAGCTATAGAAAGTTACGCCAGGATTTACATTTTATTTACGATCATCTTTACTTACGACGGCTTTGTGAAACGGTTGTAAAACCAAAGATGTATCTACGATAGATGTACGACGGCACGTAGACTTAAGAAGCCTTTGTGAAACGATGCCCTGGTCAGTAAACGGTTTATATGAGAATAATTTTATCCTCCATATCATTAAAGGCACATGACCGTCCGCCTACGTCGGATTAGTGTGTCAATTATATTTTTTAACTGATACTGCGATTTGCATCATGTTTATAATCGGAAGCGTAAAGGAACTATGAAAACACGTTATCCTTCTGTATTTAGTGATCCAGAAGTGGTGGCCGAGCTGGATAGATTACATGACCAATATGTACTGGTTTAGCAGATAAAGCCTCAAATAATATAGTTTTTATTTGTAATGCATTTTCTAATGTAGTCTGTTTGCTTCGCTTTATTTCATTGGTCGATGACGTTGAAAACTCGCAGGGGATTCACGATTCATATATGACGTCACACAAAGTTCTGCTGACCGACTTCGATGCACTTGCTGAACTTTACTATTTACATATTTTGTAATACAATACATATCGAAACATATTTTCACTGTCTAGAGTTCCTTGTTTAAAATACAAATCACAAAAAACTATATCGTATCACTAAATAGGTATCGAAATTCATATGATAAATCAGTAACTAGATTCTATTTTTAAGCGCATCAATATACTCAACAAACTTTACAAAGTAAATTGGCCATAGATAAAGGTAGGAGCCAGCATAAGTCAACATTTCATGTCGTTACTGTCATTAAAATGCTAATTTAAAATGTGTAGGCATTAGAATAGGGTTACTATGTGACTGTTTTACAAAAACTGACAGGGTATCGGCGGTGAAACTTCATTTCTGACAGGGGAATCGCCGATACCCTGTCAGTTTTTGTAAAACAGTCACATGGTAACCCTTAATTACTATAACTGTTTGTTAGAAGAACTAGGGTTTAATACGAAATCTTGTAATCCTTGATACACACGTAGCCCAGTTTCAAAGGACGAGATACTTTAAAATCACGTGTCCGTATTACATTCTTTTGATGTACCTACAACCAATAGTGATTTAGAGCTGCCATATTTATATTGGATACTTAAACTTCACAAAAACCCATATAAGCAGAGGTACATAGCAGGATCCAAAATAAATGTTTTATCAAACCTTTATCTTTACTCCTTACCAATATACTGACAGCCGTTAAGGAGAAACTTCAGCAATACTGTACAGTTGCTTATTCCAGAAGCGGTGTAAATCAGATGTGGATGCTTAAAAAATTCTAAGCAACTGTTAGAAAATTTGAAGGCACACAATTTTTCTTGGATTCACAATATCAAAACATACGACTTCTCTACTCTTTACACAACAGTTCCACTTATTTTGTCCAACACCACTGATTCTACACATCAATACACTGAAGTTGATATAAAAAAGATGCTGGAATTTCTGATAAACAATATATTTGTAATGTTCGGAGACATGGTCTTTCAACAAACTGTCGGCATACCTTTGGGAACCAATTTTGCTCCTATATTTGCTGACTTGTTCCTTTATTCATACGAAGCAGACTTAATTCAGAAATTGCTGAATCAAAAGAAAAGAAAAAGTTAGCGGTGTCCTTTAATTTGACATTTAGATATATCGACGACAATTTTCAATTAATAATGACAATTTTCATACATATGTCAATGCGATATATCCCAGCGAACTATAAATTAAAAATACAACAGAATAAAGCACACACGTTTTATACTTAGACATTTTACTTACTATAGACACAGACAGCAAATTGGTAACCAAGGCGAGTTTGCAAAATCGATCGTCAGTGTCCAACTACAGTCGCATAGAGCAAACGTGTGAAGTAATGAAGTTTGAGTTGAACTCACCTACATGTCGAAATTAAATATTGATATCAACAAATTTCATTTACTTTATCAGGACATTTAGCCTGCTAATATACAGTTCACAAGCATGTAAATAATCAGTTTAACCATACGAATATCAAACATAAATCCAAATTCCCCATGAGAAAATCGTAAAATTATAAGCAAACAGGAGCTTAGACCACCTGTTATGATATGAATGTCCTCACTTCCGAAATAACGGATCAAAGACAAGTCAGAACAAGGTCAACTCGGAAATATATATATTCGAACACTCGGCTCGTTTTACGGGACCACTTGCATCCATTTCGAAAAATTTAATAACAATATTTCTCTTATAACGTTTATTTGTTGTCATCTTTGTAAAAATATGAGAGGGGGTACCTTGTCATTGGTCAAGTGCGCGCGACCCGACTGCTCACTTTACCGAGTTCACCAGAATGTGCGACGCTATGTAAACAACATAACGATAGGGTGCAGATTACTGGTAAGATTTTATTCATTTTTACGTTCAAAGTGCATATTATTTTACGGATACTAAAATAATGAATTTAAAACTAATTATAAAATCTATTTATTACGTGTCTTTATTGAAGTCTTTGATGTAAAAATTAATGCGGAATTTTTATGTTTTGAGTAGTGTATGTTTTGATTACATGTCATCTGTCCATTGTTTTATTTTCGGAGTACAGGTGTGAAATAACGGTCGCGCTGTGGTCTCGCCTTTCATAGCGAAATAGCGAGCCAATTTCTATTGATAACATTTAACAAAAATGTCTGCCTGTGGAATAATAAATCGGGGGGTGTTTCAAAAGCATTATATGTTTTGTTAAATCAAAACTTGTATATATACATGTATATATTATATACTTCATTTCCCTTCATTGCAAGTATATAGAGCGATATATTGTATATTCAGTATTTCCAGTCGAGTGACCCGAGTATTACCCGCTTTACTTTTCAGCGTAAGAATACATGAAAAATCGATTATCACATGTTTATTTCTTATATATTTAATCTTAAAATCCATACATTAGTCCTACCACAAAACAAATAAAAAACACAGAAAGAAATCGGAAACAGAAGACTACATCTGTAGAACACTGTACAGCCTACAGGGCCATATCGCAATGTATCTAAGTCATGTTATGACCAGAACCACAGACCACAGAAATGAAAGTTTGCTTCTTAGTTACAACAGAAAAAAGAGAGTTGGACCTAGTGCAACTTTGTCAAGCATTTCTGATAAACAATAATTACATAGAATGAATTTCGTAACCAGCTGACTACAGATTCACAGAGAATGGTGATATATATAAAGTGCTGCACAATATATATATATATATATATATATATATATATATATATATATATATATATATATGTGTATATATATATATATATGGTAGTTAAATACCATTGCCCCACGCCCGGGACAACCATTTTCAGTGGTAAGGCAAGTACTTAAAAAAGTAGCACTTGCCCATGGACAATTGAAAAAAAATAATCTTTCACTTTTAATTTTGCTCATTTTGAACTCTGAGATCAGGATAAAGGTAAACCGGAAATGACGATACACTAGGAACAAATTTTTATTCGTATTTTCAATGATAAAACAGGGAAAAATTACAAGTGAATAACTACTGATTCAGCAACATCTATAATTTTAAGTCATGGACAAATTTTGTCATCATTCTGATTATAAGAAAAGAAATACAGATAAGAATAAGAATACTGGTAACAACATAAATGCTCTGGTATCAAAAGCATGCTAAGTACAATGCCAGTTTGTGGGTATCAAAAATCTTGGGGGGGACACCTGGTAAAAAAATAAACCAGATATTGTTGAAAGAGCTCATATGATTTCAAATTTTAAATATTAACATATTATTATTATCATTATTATTATTATTACCCTTTACATGCATGTTGGTCAAGCAGATTTTGGAGTAGGACAAGTGAATTTATAATGTCAATCTGTCCTTTGGGCAAGTACTCGAAAAGTGTATTTGTCTAATTTGTCTACACCCGGTATATATATATATATATATATATATATATATATATATATATATATACATATATATATATATATATATATATATATTGTAAACAATGAAATCAAGTTTCCAACAGTACATCCCAACCCATGTAGTTTAAATACCTAACATACAAATATCACAATTGGTAATGTTTGCCTCCAATTTGAAGGAGTATTTGACGCAAATCCTTATCTGGTATTAATAATAAAACATGTCAGTTAAGGGTTTTTGACAATTACTTGAAATAGAACGATTCCGATTTTTCCTCGTTCTTTGATTTAGAATTCTTTCAAACAATGTCTAAACAAGAGAATGCAAAAAACAAATTAAATAATACCGATTCAATTTAGATTTTCTCTCTGACGGTTTTCTGGTTCCGTTCTTAATTTTTCATGTTCATCTGTAACCATGTTTTAGTGTTGAGCAAATATTAAATTTTGACATGCTTTGTGGTATGCACTTTTAAGCTGTATTTAATCGATATAAAATGTGCCGACAAATTATATTATACAAATGCACGATGATGCACTTTAAATGTTTTGAAAGGCTATTTGTAGTCAATGTAGTAAGTAGACAGTCGTTTTTGTTTGATTTTTTTTCTTCGTTTCATTTGTTTGTTTTTTTTGTTTTGCATCAAGTCATGATTTGTTCACATATATTGAGATGTCACCAGTTTTAAGTGAAGTGCCACAATTTTGTAACTGTGCTATGGACTGTCGCTAATTCAGGTTTATTTTACGTGGAATGCCTGCCGTGACACGGGACATCGGTTTCAAGTCTTATACTAAAGACCTTTTCACATCGTATGCAATGGGACAGTGACTAACATTTTTAAAATCTTTGGTATGACCTGGTATCGGGTGTCGAATCCGTTACCTTCCGCTTGCGAGTCGAACGGAGCTACCACTTGACCACCGCAAGCCGGAGAAAGGCTCGAAAATGGTTATTTCATATTTTATAGCAAACTGAAACAAACTGGCTTAATTTATCAGAATTACTGTCTCAGATTAAGTAATATAACAACAGCGTCATGAGAATCATTAAAATGACTTACATGACATGCAGGCATTTAAAGTATATCTTCCTCGTCTTTGATATATAAACTTTTTTATTTTCTAATTATCGTATAATTGTGGCACTGATGTATGATGTTAACAAATGTGACGCATTCATGACAAATTTGTGTCCTTTCTAGGATAACGGAACTTCATTCTAACTGTAATTAGCATTATAAATTACGAACACGTTGAACCACTGCACAGCCGAATCACGTACAGTTTGTAGATGATATATAACCAGATAATTATATGAGATAACCGTCTGGTTTTAAATCAGCCGTATACACCACATCGTAATATGTAGAATATTATAAAAATAATACCAAAGTTATAGTTTTGACAAAAGGCCAAAATATATGTTAAAGATTATCGTTTCTGACATTTAGACGTCATCAGTTGAGCTCCAATTGAAGATAAAGGACATTTTTTTTAAAGAGAAACTAGTATATAAGAAAATATACGGCGATCGTTCCGTTATGCAGACCTGTTTACCCTCCGTATTTGCCCGTATTTTCTACGGAAATCTCAAGAAAAATATGGGCTACGGTTTTGGTATACAAAAATACGGTTGCAGTTGACTTTTCCGTTTTGGTTTATTTCGGTCCGTTTCCATAATTTACTAATATAAATTTAAGTCAAAGAAACGCTTGGATATATGTATCTGCCAATTTAAATAAACCGCTTAGATGATCATGATCAGCGTCTCGATGTAAATCATGGCAGACGCCATCGAAAGTGTCGCAGTGTTGAAAAGAAAACAGACCAGCGAGATTAATGACTCGGACTGCAAAATTGAAAAAAAGATCCAAAGAATGTCATGTCAAAAATATAGGAAATTGTACACCGATCTGTGGCCATGCCTTGTCCCCTCCAAAAGAGGTGAAAATTATGTCAGATGCACAGTGTGCGAGGTTGATTTTTCATGTTCACACGCTGGAAAAAATGACTGCAGACGGCATATTGAAACTAAACAACATACAGATTTGAAACATCTAAGAGCGACACATATGCCAATGACTATGTTTTGGAAAGGGAGTTGTTCAGCAGAAAAAAATGTAAGATCTCTAACTAGAGAAGAGATGATGATGTGTGAACTTATAACCGACATGAACCTACCACTAAGCTCTGCAGACCGATTTACCCAGACACTAAAAGTAGGGATGTCAAAGGCGACGTCATTTTGATTGGGCATTTGGGTAAATTCGCGGAATTTTCGATGTTTTCAAATGGCTAGAAAATTTTATATTGACGATTTAAGTTTGTAAAAAACATATGTACATGTAAATAAAATCATGCTTTATTACTGCATATCATATTTTAAAGGGGTTTGGGATGCTACACGACTAAAATCACGGTTTGAAGCGGGCTCGTGACCGGGAAAATGGCTGCCGTAAAATCTCTGTGTCAACGAACATGTGCATTTTAAACATAAGCTATTCCTTGATGGATATTTTTCATTTATACCTTAAAGATTGCAGAAAATGCTGAATTTTACGAATCCGAGTGACCCTGGATGAAAACTTTTCATTTACGATGAAAGAAAAATATTTCTTTACAACATAATGAAAGAAAATATTGATATAAATCAGTTTTCAATCAGGGTCACTCGGATATTAATAGTCTGAACCTTCTTCTTCAAATTCATGCCAAAGTTACACCTCTGCAAGCAATCCTAACTCGCGAAAACGAGTTGCCGTAAATCTGGTCACGCCGACTTCGTCCATGACCATTCTGACAGTACGGATTATCTCCCGTAGCAGTGAAACATCCCCGGATGATATGTCGGCCGCCATGGTTACAGGTGCTCCATCCGAAGCATCCAACGTATCGATGTCTGATTCTAGTTGTTGCTTGAAGTTGCGTGCCGACAAAGTGTCTAATATATGTATGTTTTCACTAAGCATTACTTTGAAAAGCGTAATCGTGGTTAAAAAGTACTGAAAATGTTATTACTCCGCCAAAACTGAAATCACATTTATACTCGGACTTTTTCGACTTCGCGTTGTAGAACCCATCTACGACTTCCGTTTTTCTCGGGACTTTCCTTTCCTCCGTGATACAGTAAGGAGAATTTCAAGTAAACATTTATGAAAAATTGTTTAATTAAATTTAATAACTGACGCCTATCGATTATCACTTCGGGGAAATTAATAAAATTATTTTGATAACATATCATAGCATACGACTTACAAATAAGACAGATCTATCTAAAACTTTTACTTTTTAATCAGTTGTGTAACACCAAATTCTGTGACTGATTCACAGCTGATTTTGAGATGTTGTTTCACTATTTACAACATTTTATTAATGTTTCAGTATCTAACTTAAATTTTAATTGTCAATAGAATACAGTTTGGCAAAAGTTACAGTATGTAAATGAAACTACCAGTATTCTAATACAATAAACTATTATTCCAAATGCATTTGCTTTTATAATGTTTTTTTTTTTCATATGTAATTTTAATATGAGAAAAGGGCAAATATGTGGTACTACTTTTATGTTTTGGTTTACAATTTTTATTTTAATTACCCGTTAAAGACTTTCAAAATATAGGGATAGTCAATACATGTACAAAATGTATGTAACTGGTAATATGTCAGAGTGTCTTCGCGCACATTTATGGATTGCAGATATCTCAGTTGTCAAGTCAACCAATGGTATTTTAAAAATACTTTGAGATAATCCTTGATGCTTGGTAAGAGGAACTTTGAGACCTAATATTCTACAGTTTAATTTGATTGCTGCATTGTAAGAAGACATTTTTATGCACATGTAAGCACAGTAATAAAGCAACCATACAAATTAGTTTTTTAATTAATTTCAAATATCAGATAGTATCACAATTTTAATAAACGGGAGGAATATTAGGAAGCTATTACTTTGCTTCCTCTGGGGGTAGGGGTATATAATATCTCAATAAATCAATCAAATGGTTAGCCATCTTATGATTCCTTATACACAGTGCATAGCTGACACTTCAGACTTGTTAACAATACCAAATATATCACGATGACATACATATGCATAAATATATTGATAAAAGACACAGGAATTTGGTATTTTGTCAAAATTTTCACAAACCCTATAAAATCATTAAATTTGGGGGAAATTCTTCATAAACTGAGTCTTGCCAGAGAATTTATATGTATTTAACAGGACTTTGATAAAATATACCCAAAAAGTTGTACATTGTACATTATGGCCCTTGTTTTTGCTTGCCCATTTCAAATTTTTGGTGTCTCCCCAAAATGAGGGGTATGGGTACTTTAAAAATGCAAAATTTCCCACAATGTATTTTTTAATACTACAAAAAGTAATTTAAAGGTTAGAGTAATGACAAAACTAACAGAATATGCCTTTTAAAAAAAATTAGAATTTTTTTCTGATTTTTCCTGACAAAATATATACCAAAAAAGGCTAAATTCCTTCAAAATTATATGAATGCCTGCCAAGGGTGTTTTCCTCATAATTTGAGGTCTGGTATAATTGTATCACTGCATAATAATTCCAAAGTTACTGTATTATTTTGGAATATGCTTTAGTGTGAAGAGATGTGCCAAATTTCAACAATCTCTGTGGTCCTGATAAAAAATGACAGAGGTCTGAAAAGCCCACCCATGTGAAAAATGCGCCACAGAGATTTCTCAAAATATACAAAATCATGATTTTGCCGGTTTTTGTTGACCCGCCAGATTTCGGGTAATACACATACAGAGACATGTAATACACCAAATGAAAGCTTTAAGAACTATTTACAATTTGAAATAAATAATTTACACATAAGTATTATGCATGATAATCTAAAAAAAAATCAAAAAATGCAAAAATTGCAATTTTTAATGAGGGACCGAAAAGGGGTCAAAATCTGGACCTTTAAATGTGCATAACTTTTGAACCACTTGACCGATTTCCAAAATGTTTTCACCATTCAATTTCAAATTTTTGGGTTGACCACCCTACTAAAATGAATGTTCCCAGACTCCAAAAATACTGCAGGTAATGTATATTGTAAATTCGAATATTGATTTTATTAGTTTTAAGTTCCCAGCGATAAATACATGGAAGGGACACACTGTTTATCCTTTTTTTTTATTTTGTCCATCCAGAGCCTGAGGAACTACAGACCCACTACAGTACAGACAACTAGACATAAAGCTAGTAGTACTGTAATACAGTTCTTATTATATCCGTGCAATTCCTTATAGTCCTGCTACCTAGTCACATACATGTAATAATTTTAGCAAACTTTTCCCCTTGTTTTACACATGTGAAAAGATGTCAGACATTTTGATGATTTACTGGTAGCCTACATGTAAAAGTTACCGGGGTGGACATTTTTTTTATTATTATTATTTCTCATAAAATCTCCCTTATTTTGCAACACAAAACCAGATGGTAGAAATAGTTTGTGGCAAAATTGAATAGTGCAAGGTCATGTTTTTATTGTCATCTGTTAAACAGTGAAATTTCAGAATAACACTTTTTGGCCGGATTGTGAAACAAAATCAAGCTTATGAAATGGCAAGGTCCACCTGTCTCAACAATTTGGTTTAGCTCTTGTGTTTAGGTTTATTATGGGAAGACCATAGATGATATCTTTTTGAAACTTCACATGTAGATAGACCTTGATGAGAACTATCCATCACAACCTTTGTTTTTTGTTTTTTTAATTTTGGAGGTGGCTCTTGTTTTTGTTTATAACAGTGTAAATCACATATATAACAGAGAGTTACTGGGTTTTTTTTTTTCATTTACAATTACATTACTTTGTATCTACATTATGACTGTTATTGCAATACAAGTAAAAATAAATTTCAGGGTGGTAGTTTTTGTCTCGCTGTGACAGTATCATGAAAGAAAGACATAGGCACTGCTTTTCCAACGGCATGATGTCAAATGTTAAGTTTTGGCTACCAGCTTGCTGTTCAGTTAATAATGGTGCTCGGTTGATGATCTTTGGCCTGACTGTACCTTGGGGGTCTAGCATTGATGTTGTAAGATTAATGTGGAATATCTTTTTTTTTTCTTTGGAATTTTTAACATTTTATTTCTTTACAGTGTGTTTGTAAAAATTTGCTGTTTAGCTCCAATGTTAAATTTTTGTTACAGGCTTTTTGTTCACAGCCCACCCTTAAACCATATATATATATATATATATATATATATATATATATATATATATATATATATATATATATATATATATCATTGTTGTGGGGAGACACATTTTGTGGTGCATATAGGGGTCCTGTCCACCACTTGAAATTTATATTTTTGCTTTTAACTTAAAACCGTTCAGTCCACTCTTAAACCATATATTATATATTATTGATTGCTATGGGGAGACACATTAAGTGGTGCATATATGTTTCCTGCCCCACCTCCTCGAATACATATTTTAACTTCTAATTTTAAATACATTCAAATCCCTGGTCCTACACTTATTAAATACTGCATGTTACAGGTATACTTTGCTAATTTGATATCAAAGCAGGGACCAGTGAGACATAATAACATGATAATTACATGTTTTTCTGTTAATTTTACATGCTACATATTTACAGATCTGTCATATATCATTACATGTAATAATGCTGCAGTTCTTTAACTGTAGGAAGCTTACTTTTAATTAGGTCAGTGTTATTATTTTTCTTAAAAACAAAATGTTTTAACTAATTGTAATTAAATTCATTCATCTGTCTTTTTCATCAGGTTTAAAGTGTTGCAGAAATAAAGCTACTGCAATGGTTATGGAATTATCAAGAATTACTCAGGGAGCACTCAGCGAACGAATGAGAAATTTCAACAGATGGGAGTAATAATGATAAGGGTACTGGCAAACAATATCCTTTGGTTATTAGGACTCTTGACTCACATTCTAATCTAGTGTATTCCGAGTTGCTTTCAATTCCAATATGTTCAGGCTCATCTACTGGAGAAAATATATTTGATCTCATAAATAAGGAATTAAGTCATTACAAGATTCCATGGGAAAACTGCCTGTCACTTGGTTGTGACAATGCTAATGTAATGGTAGGAAGTAGGAAAGGTGTTTATGCATTTATGAAAGAAAAACAACCAAAGATATTTCTGTCAGGATGCTGCTTACATCTTACACACATAGCAGCAAAAAAAGGTGCTGAACATTTACCACCAATAGATGAGGTATTAGTGGATATCTACTATTTCTTTAATAAGAATGATAAGTGCCAGGCAGACTTTAAAGGCACACAGGATCTCTTTGATCTGGAGCAAAAGCGAATGCTAAAACATGGATGTACAAGGTGGCTAAGCATTGGCCGATGCTTGGAAAGACTTCTTTACAACTGGGATGCACTAAAGATTTATTTCAAAAATCAAAATGATTTACTTGAAGCAAAACAGCAGAAACAAACTTCGTCAACAAAGAATAAGAAGTCTACTGTGACATCTGACAAAAGTGTGAAGAAGGCAAACATAGATTCAGATATTGAATCAAAGCAATTTAATCCAACTTATGCAGAGAAAAAAATAGAAAAGCTCTTCAAGTTCATTCGATCACCTACAAATAAATTGTATGTGGTCTTCCTTAGCTATACAGTACATGCATTTGATGAGGTTCTGAAGAATCTTCAGTCTGAAGAACCTAAAATTCATTGAAGAACCTAAAATTCAATGGAGAACATTAAAAAGCCTTCTGAGAAATATCATGGTTCGATTTGTAAAACCAGTCGCACTGTCAGGCATAGAAGTTGAAAATATCCAATACCAGCTCAAGTGTAATCAGAAGGATGACAGTGAATTAATAATTGGTGAAGCTGCACGGGAATTCATTTTTAACAAAAAGGAAAATCATCTAAGGCAGAGTCGTCTTTCGGAATTTTATATGAATGTTCGTCAGTATTTCACAAGTGTGTGTAATTACCTGCTTAGCAAGTTACCACTTGAACAACCACTTCTTTACCATGCCGAAGTGGCTGATGTCAATATGCAGTTGTCATCTAAGGCCTCATCTTTAGAATTTTTTATTGACAGGTTCCCATGCTTAATACCACAGGGTAACACCAAGGACAAGATAATGGAAGAGTTTGTGGCATATCAAGCCCTTGATTTAAGAGATTTTAAGGGAAGTCACATGGAGCTTTATAGGCAAAATTAAAGATGAAAATAATCAGCCAATGTTTGCCAATCTAGCCAAGGTAATGTGTGGTATTTTGTGTACCCCACACAGTAGTGCCCATTGTGAAAGGATTTTCTCAACTGTACGAAAAAATAGAACTGATCAGAGGGCATCACTTAGTGATGATACATTGGAGGCTTTGCTTGTGTTGAAATCTAGGCCTGGTAACACAGAGCACAGCAATAAAACACTAGATCAGCTAAAAGGAGCCTACTACAGGCATCTAAAGAAGTAAACATTGTGGTCAACCTGGAATACCTTTTTCTTTGGGAGTGTGTATACCAACATTCAGAATAGGGTACTTAGTGATATTGTGTTTCTACAGATACAATGTCCTTTTTATTTCATGTCATTGAAACACTGTATAATTTCAAGGAAGTAGCCTGTTTTAGGAAACTTACAACTTTTCTATGTAGAATATCATTACATGTGTACATGAGTTGACTTAGATTTCTTTTTTCTTTCAGTTAGTATTTATTTTTTAATGAATTAGACTGATACATGTGTAAGCTTTAATTAAAAGCTAGATCTATGTGTACGATGACGGATACTCTAAAGTGATGGTAAACCTATTAATATGTAAATAATTTACATGTTTTAGTTCTAATTACAGGTCTGAGAGCTCTTAAATGATTGAGGTTTAAGATAAATGTAAAAACTACTTGTTTTATGATGGACACGCAGAATATAATATTAATATACATGTTTCAGTTCTAGTCAAAGAGCTGAAAGGCCTTAAATGATACATATGTGTATATGTTTTAGTTCTAGCCACAGAGCTGAAAGCTCTATAATATTTAGAGAGTATTCAATTTAGAATTGCCAGACAAAGAACCTTGATTCAATTTATTTTGATATTGATTTTAGTGAAACACATGGATTTATTGGTATGTTAAATTGAAATAGGGCCATCCTTAAAAAAGTTGTTAGTTTGCTGTAATGTGACCCAGATTTTTTATCTGTGGGTAGGATTTTTTTTTGGGGGGGGGGGGGGGCTTTAAACCCATGTACATTATAAACAATGTAAACATACTGGTATTTAAAATAAAATTTTCTCGGAATGTGAATAAAACATTTTGAGTCTAAGGGTTTTGAGTGAGTTGGTCGCATTACAGAAAACCAACAATTGTTTATGGATGGCTTAGCATTAATAAACATAAATCATTTCTGAAGCTGAAGAATATTTTACAGCTTGTACTGATTAAATAAATGTTTTATGCCCAGGTATAGCTTTATTGTTCTTTGTTTATAAGAAGTGACAGTATACTACAAGTATGACATCAAAAACTACTGACACACAAGTAAAACTACTGATAGATAAGGTCGGCACTACTGACACTGAAAAAATAGGGTAAACAGGTCTGCGTTATATAATATAAATTATTTACTGGGTTTATGTATACCCTTGCGCGGTCTCAAACGGTCAGCCAGCAGTGGCACTAGTGGTTATAGATATTATAAACATAATACCAACGTTAAAATCTAAGAAGGTTCATCATTCTGTACTTTTGGGACAAATAGTGCAAAACCCATGCTTTTATGAAGAAATTAACTATTTGGCCATATTTTGCCTAAAAGTTTCAGTTTTTACCTTGCTTGCCAAGTTCTTTTTTTAAATTTTAGTTTAACTGATACTTTGTAATGTACATTGTGACCTTGCCTGATAATGTGAAAAAGTGAATTTTGACGTATCCTGATATGGTGAAGAAAATAATTCTAATTAATCTGAAAATGGAAATTATGACCTTCACTGATAATTTCTAAAAGAAAAAAAATTGACCTAGCCTGAGTCTACAGTCAAATCCAAATGAATTACGTGGGGAACGAATCCTCGTCACAATTGGTACACACGTCTCAACTACCGCCAACGATAAGTGAAACAGAGTAATCGCATACAAGACTACTGTACAGACCGTAAAATTTGCGGAATGTTGACATCAAACGCGGTTTTCGATATCCCTGTGTTAATACTTTGTCAGTGAGTAGTTTACATCTGTATATGAAATATTCATATGTTGAACACACTCTGGCATATCGGATCATTTGTGAAATATAAACTCCATATAACTACTTAAATGTAGAAATTGTCGCGTTTGTCGTATAGCTTATTTGCCAATTTCCCGCCTGTGCCTATAGTAAGTAAAATGTCTAAGTATGAAGCGTGTGCTTGATTCTGTTTTATCTTTAATTTCTAGTACGCTGGGATATATCACATTGACATATTTATAAAAGTTGTCGTTATTAATTGACAAAACGTCGTCGATAGATCTAAATGTAAAATAAAAGGGCACCGCTAGCTTTTTCTTCTTTTGATTCAGCAGTTTCTGAATGAAGTCTGCTTCGTATGAATAAAGGAACAGGTCAGCCAATAAAGGGGCACAATTGGTTCCCATAGGAATGCCGACAGTTTGTTGAAAGACCACGTCTCCGAACATTACAAATATATTATATATTAGAAATTCCACCATTTTTTATATCAGCTTCAGTGTATTTATGTGTAGAATCAGAGTGGTTTTGGACAAAATGAGTATCACATAACCAATCACTAGAGATTTAAATTTTCGGGTATCACCTTTAGTGAAAAACAGTTGTCTGTGATTCTAAAAAGTCTTTCTTTTAATTTTTTATGTGGTATTGTTGTGTAAAGAGTAGAGAAGTCGTATGTTGTGAGAAAAATTATGCCTTCAAATTTTATAAAAGCTGTTTAGAATTTTTAAGTATCCATATCTTATTTACGCCGCTTCTTGAATATGCAACTGTACATTATTGCTAAAGTTTCTCCTTAACGGCTGTCAATATCTTGGTAATGATAAAGAGAAAGGTTTGGTAGAACATTTGCTGAATCCTGCTATGTACCTCAGCTTATATGGTGTTTTATGAAATTTAAAAATCCAATATAAATATAGTAGCTCAAAATCAGTATCGGTGTAGGTACATCAAAAGAGCGTAATACGGACACGTAATTTTGAAGGATCCCGTTCTTTAAAAGTAGGCCACGAGTGTATGTAGGGTTACCAGAATTCGTATTTAACCCTAGTTCTTCTAATAAACAACTATAGTAATGTACCTTACAAATAAAAACCATATTATCTGAGGCTTTGTCTGCTGGGACAAGGACATATTGGTCATCGGTTACTACTTTTGGATCACTTACTACAGAGGGATAACGTATTTTCATAGTTCCTTTAATTTTTCGAATACGAGATTTTATCAACCATCGTATAGCTTTTAGCCATTCAGACAAACTGTCTAGTTCCCCGTCTATATGTCTGGCCCATCGTCTGGCATAATCTTTGACAGAAATCATGACCAAACTGAAATTCTGTCGCCAATTAAAGGAACGGGCTTCGTGGTATTTAGAACATCTTAAAATAAGATTTTTGAGGTTTTCATTTTCAACAGTAGAAACGTCGCCAGTGATGACATGCTTGGATGCGATGCTAGCTGTATATGAAATGCAAGGAGTGATCTTCAATTAAAATATGGCGGAACACAGAACTGAACTTTTTTGTGATTTAAATATTGCCAATATTTAAAGCGTCGATACCTTTATTTGTAAATTTAAGCTTAAGGAAAAGACATTACTGTTCAAAACAGTCATCGTTTGTAACGCGTGTAGGCTTGAACAGTCTATGATAAGCAATGTCCATTATAACGGCATTCAGTGTGTATTCTGGGGTTGAAGAATTTGTGTAGGGGTTCATTCGTGCTTTCTGAAAAAAGTCCATTAAGAAGTGTAAAAGGAACAGAATAAAGATTTCTGCGAATGTGTTGAAGACCCAATTTTTTGTTAACGTAAGATGAAAAAGTTACATCATGTATTTTGGGTCTGTTGTATGAATGATGTCCGTGACTTCGCTTACGTTAGAATTAAACAGTTCCATCACATAAACATCACTACACAGTGGGCTTGATAGATTGCCTACACTTTGAATAATATCATTACACCCATAGGGGTATGCAGTGCCAAGCTGATTAATCCAAAATACTTCATGTTGTCTACGGAAGGGGGTACTCAAGGTGGGATTGTTGGTGCAGTAGTATATCTTTTTAATTATACGCACTCTCATAGACAGAATGGAATGGTCAGGGGGAGTTGAAATGTCGATAGAGTATCTGGTTACCCCAGATACTCTTTTATTTAAGGGCACATGTGTCTCGCAAACATAAATCAATCCACACAAGGTACACTCAATTCCGTAAACAACGTTAGATGACTTACAATCCAGATGATCCCAGCTTCTGGTATTGTAATGGTTATTTGTCAGATTGCTAGAGAATCTCTGTTTTACAATTTTTTATAGAACAGGTATATTATTTCAAAATGAACTGTCAAAAATGTCTTTTAAGTCAAATTTGACAATTTGTTATGGGTACATAAGCATCATTATGTCTTTACCAGAATTTGTCATCTTTTGACTGTACAAATGATAAGTTGGTTATGTCGCTGAGGACAACCCGAGGAGCACCAAACAATCTCAGACTCGACAGAAGGACACCTTTTATACTGGGCGCCGTGTCATCCAGTATGCAACTTGGTACTTTTTAATCTGTAAAAGTGAATTTTTACCAAGCCTTATAATCTGTAAAAGTGAATTTTTACCTCGCCCGAGAATTTGTAAAAGAGAAATTTTACCTTGTCTGACAATCTGTTATAATGAATTTTGTTTTTTGATTTGGTTTTTTTTTTTTTTTTTTTTTGGACAATTTGCGAAAGAAAATCGGGACTAACATAAAATATTGATAAATCCTAATATATACAACAATCTACAAACATTCATAATAAGGGTAAGCAAACAAGAAACTCATACATACGTGCCAAGTCAAAAATTACTTTCGTTCTTCAATTTGTTCCTGTGAATTCTAAAACAAAATATCCTCAATTTTATAACATAATTTGCACTCGACACACTGTTACAGACCATTCACTTTTACATTTACGATATATTCTATGAGATAACTATACACGACAATAACTCATACATATAAGCGTCAATTGATGTTTTATTAATACTAATAACTACATAGATGCATCCAAGCGAATGTTATATATATATATTACTTCTAAGTAAAACATTTTTGTTTTATTGAAATCTATAAAGGACGGACTCCTCTCACCTTACATCGGGTTTCAGTTTGCCATTAAAAGCCTTTTGTAACAATCAAACGATGATATCACTTTATTCACTGTGTTCAGTCGCATGTAAAGGACTCCGGGGTATGTGTATATTGTACATATGATGTGATTCTAGTTAGATTACAATCAGTAACATGACAGTCAAAATAGAATAATTGATTTTTTGGCGCCCATGATACTTGTATCAAGTATATGATTGTTTAAGCTTGACATTTATTTAGAATTCAGACGGAAATACAGTTCCATCATATATGGTTTACAGATAATTCTGTAAATAGTGCTACACATTATATTTGCAATTCACAGATAAAAAGGAAATACGATATGTAGACATTTCATGTCTCAGCTGTTATACTTTCGAACGCTTCTGTGGGTCCTAATGACATTTTAGGATTCTATTACACAGTATTACAAACGTTTATTATATTTTGTCAGAAATAAACTCGATTAAATAACAAACTGCGTTTATTTAAAATGGCATCCCTGTTAAATTACGGGGATTGAATGACAAAGGCATCAAAACATTTTAGTTCTATATATAAAATGCATGCGTTAAGTTAAAATAAATGCAATGAATAATCAATATGGAAATATCGGATTCCAGCGTATAAATCTTAAGGATGTCAAGTATATATACACAAAACTGGTCAAAACTGGACAAACACGGAACTCTGGAAATCAAGAAGTGGGTTCAGGTGTCATAAAGAATAAAGCATCCCCTGTCGACAAGTCACACCCGGCGTTAATCTCTATTGAAACGTCGAGGTCATACTCAACACCGCCGTTTCTATTTCCCCATTCATAAATTGTGTGGGAAATTCTCCGGCTGACAGGACTCCTTTGAGTTGCTGAATTTTCATTTTTCACTTGACATGCAAAAAAACCCTCATGATTTAGGTTGATAAATAATCTATCTTTAAGAATCCATATTTTTTAAAAATCTGTGATAACATTAAACGATGCTAATAAATATTTCTCATAATTGTTTACGATTCTCCATGCCCACCATTGTTATTCGATTTAATCATAGATTTAAAAAATTAATTATTCTTAAAGATGGATTATTTATTAACTTTAATCGTGAGTATTTTTTGCATGTCCAGTGAAAAAGAATGAAAATTCAGCGACTTGGAGGAGGCCTGTCAGCCGGAGATGTCTCCCACTCAATTTATGAACGGAGAAATCGAGTCGGAGGATGGAAGCATGACCTCGACGTTTCAATAGAAATTTACCTGTCGTAGGTCCACAGTCAAATCGAAATGAAATAAGTGAGGAACGAATCTTCGTCACAATTGGTACAGACGTCTTAAAAACTGCTATCGAACAAGCAACTCCACAATTCATTCAGAGGAATTTTCTCCAAATTTCAAACATATTACAAGCATCAAGTCATTTAATTTTTCGACCCTTTACACAACAATCCCTCATCAAAAACTCAAAAACAGATGAACATCTATTATACAAAACTCTTTTGTATATAAAAATGGAAATCGCTGATATAAATATTTGGTGTTAGGTCATGAAGAACCTTATTTTGTCAAGGAACACTGATTCCAATAACAAGTACACTGAAGACGATATTATCAAGATGCTGGGGTTTCTAGTAGACAACATCTTCGTGGTTTTTGCGGGAAAAGTTTTCGAACAGATTGTTGGCATTCCAATGGGTACCAGTTGAGCACCTCTCTTGGCCGACATATTTTTGTATTCATATGAAGCGGAATTTATACAGTCTCTGCTCTCCAAAGGAAGCAAGCAGTTAGCATCTCGGGTCAATTTTACTTACAGGTATATCGACGATGTTCTGTCCATAAATATTTCAGAATTATCTCGGCCAGATGTATCCTGTTGAGCTAGAGATCAATGAAACGACAGAGAGCAACACACCTGCTTCTTACCTAGATTTACTCCTGTCGATTGGAAAAGACGGTCAACTTCACACATCCTTCTATGACAAACGAGACGATTTCAATTTCCATATCACAAACTTCTCGTTTCTAAGTAGTAATATTCCATCTTCTCCTGCCTATGGCGTTTTCATTTCACAACTTATAAGTTATGCCAGGGCATGCTCTTCTTATGAATGTTTTATTTTGAGAGCTAAACGACTAGCCAATAAACTACTTACACAAAGTTACGTTGTTGAACGCTTGGAGTCGTCGTTTAAGAGGTTTTACGGTCAATACGGGGATCTTGTTAAACATTATGAAGTCCCCCTCTCAGAGATATTAGATAGTATTCTGGATCACGGCTACAGACAGTGACTCCGTTTCATCAATCATGTTTTTCACCAAACTTTACCTCATCACCAAACTTTACCTTTTTACCGAATTTGACCCGTTCATCGAACTAGAAAGGTTTCCATGGAACATTTGCGACGGGTGTGGCATGCCAGCAGAAGACTCTGACTCCTTCCGGACGCCTGGTCTTATCCCGTTTGGGATTCGTAATTGTTCTTCATGTTGAGACCATTTGCACATCTAATTCTTTGTGTTATAATGGACTTGAGTTTTGATTATTGATTGGTACTTAGTGAAACACAGTAATCACAAACAAGACTAGGATATATATTTTAAAAAGATATGCCCTTGGTGTGCAATATTTTAGTGTGTGTGTGTGTGTGTGTGTGTGTGTGTGTGTGTGTGTGTGTGTGTGTGTGTGTGTGTGTGTGTGTGTGACTTTGATGCGGCCCGGAGTAATAAAATGTACAAAAGGATAAAATTATTTGTCAACATTATTTCTAATCCAGTAATATCAAGTTATGTGCATGGTTAGTAAAATGATGAATTACTCGTACTGAATTTTAAAGATTATTCCGTAACACGTCTTTGGTGATACAATTTATCTATTATAACTTGAGATGTGAATTATTTCCCACTGCCTATATAGTCTAACGTATAGATTGATATAAGTATTAATCGTTTGGAAGTTCATATACTTCATAAGAGTATTTTTTACATACACGGACATATGTAAAGTACAGAAATGACATCAGGTGTCATGAAAGAGTAAGTACCCGCTGCAGCGTGGTATCACCTCGGGTAGCCGAGAAAATCCTGTGATGCTGAAAGTAAAAATGAAGAGGTAACAATTGATAATCGAAACTCAATGTCCATCAGAACACGACAAATTAGATGTGTAAATGGTTTCAACATGACGAAGAATTGCGATTCCCAACGGTATAGGACCAGTTGTCCAGAATTAGTCAGCGTCCTCTGCTGAAAAGAATGTTGACCAAACAACTGTCCTGTTATGGATTCCTCCAGATAAACCCTCTTCTACTGATTGATATTTACTATAATAAAATCCATATAACCTTGGAGCGTGAAGTCTCGTGTACCTGTTCTAGACATGGACCAGTTTACTTGCGGAAGGTCGGTGGTCTTTACCCGGGTAACCGGGGTTTCTCCCCCACCAATAAAAACTGGACGCCATCATATGACTGAAAGATTGTTGAGTATGGCGTAAAACAAAAAATCAAAAAATCAAATCTAGACATGGACGAGTTTAGATTCTCCGTAATAAAGCAAAACGACATTAAATTACCCTGCCAAGTGTAATCGTTACTTTTTGTCATCATACCTTAGAGTAACTAGTGGGCAATAAAACGCTTTCCTCGTGAAGCATGTCTTTACCGAAAGACAAGAAATATTTCTATCAATAGAAATATCCCCCGGGATATATTGAATTAAAAAGATTGTATTTTCCGGGTCTCTTATGCGATGCTCAGATATACCGACGCCTTTCCACATCACCAATCTATTCTCCCTACATAATCATCAAATTTAATAGCACACTAAAGACTCATGGTTTAACACTAGTCCCCCAGGGGCTCTGATTTTTAGTTGTGATGTGTATCAATTTCAACATTTCCATTAATTCATTTCCTTATCAATGTTGATAAAGGTAAAATAATAACCAGTATGCAATAATAATTAAATGAATGAATATAAAAATCAAATAAACCAAAGAAAAGATACCAATAAACGTACAACAATTTCAGATCAAGCGGTTGTTGAAACGTCTGTACAAATTGTGACTGATTCGTCCAACGTATTTCACTTTGATTTGACTGTGGACTCACGGCGGGTGTGACCGGTCAACAGGGGATGTTTACTCCTCCATGGCACCTGATCCCATCTCTTGATTTTCAGGTCCGTGTATGTCCCTTTTCTACCAGATTTGTACCTATATCTTGGACATCGTATTGATTTATACTTTGGTATCTGAGATTTTTTTTATATCTATACCTATCACGATCAAAAGTAAACTCAATAAATAAACCTCGAAATTTTTTAATTTTATATATTTCCGAAGTAAAATTGTCCTTAACGGTCACCTGAGTGAAACGACCAATTACAGTGAGTATATATGTTCATAATTACTTTATATAAACTTTTAAAAATGTACTATTTTCGAACCCATTTCTATTTTCAGATTGTAGATATTGAGGAAATTGACTTAACAACCACGCAAACCAATTCTAAACGAAATCTTATCACTTGTTCTTGTGGATATTATTTCAGTATACAAAAACAGAAACCAAAGTTGATCTATGAGCAATATGAGACTCTGGGAAATATTGGATACACAGGGACCTCTACCATTATTGACCTATCGCCAAATTCCAGACACGACACCTTTTGGCAAACTTTTCAATGATGACGTCACAATTGTTTGTTTGTTTATTGTTGTTTAACGTCCCACTCAAGAATATTTCACTCATATGGAGACGTCACCAAATGCCGGTGAAGGGCTTCAAATGGCCTATGCTCGGCACTTACGGCCATTGAGCAGTGAGGGTTCTTTAACGTGCCGACACCTACTGTGACACGGGACCTCCAGTTTTTACTGTCTCATACGTCACAATTAAATGGTGTTTCTTACATTCGCCTTGGATACCATAACCTTTGAACTTTTTCAAAATGATAAATAAATTCCGTACAACTATCCCATATATCTTTGTAAAAATGTAATCGGTTTCGAGTTAACACATATCTTTCGGGTTAAAAGACCCCGTTGCACGTATATGAATCCTCACCACATTGGTGACAGTCCATAGCACAGGGGAAATTGTGGCACTTCACCTTAAACTGTTGACATATCCATTTTAGTGACCAATTCTTGGCGGGATGCTAGACGGCAATCATAAATTAATAGTCTATAATCAAAAGTCTTCATATGTATTAATGTGAAACTTGTAATATCTGAAAAAGAAGAAAAATCGTGTGTAAACTTTTGATATTAATTGCATTATTTCAGTGTCAAATGATATGTATGTATATGTCTAGAGTTATACATTGTACCATAAGTACACATACATCATGTATTAGAGCCAACCGTATGAAGATATCCTGATTACCCGTGTGATAGCATATAATCAAATTACCTTTACATTTCGACTTATAAGAAGAACCATTATGCGTTGTTTGCTGTCACGTTGCTGAAGGTTAAAGTCAATCATTACCGTAAAACGTAATGCGATCCAAATAGTCAAGTTATTATACATCAATCGTTACATTTAACTTCTGAATAATACACAATCAGAATGCTTCAATTCTATTATTTGCCAGATTGTGGCGTCATAGTAATTTACGTCAGAATGTATTACGTTTGAAATTACACAACAAATCCGAATGATTCAGTCGTTATGTTCTGCTCACTAACATCACTGTATTGATTTATGGCTTTTCGTTAACTAAAAAAAGGTGTTTCTTCTCGATAAATCGCATTGTGTAAATCCACCATATTCAGCATTTGAAACGGAAATCCAGACTACGCAGAATCATAGTGCGCATCTCATTAGCAGGGCAGCTGAATGATATTTACTGCACTCAACGTTCAAGCCCTCTGGAATGTAAGAGGGTGCTGCAATGGAACTAATTCATTTACCACGTGATACCCGATAACTTTTGTGCGGTGCTATTGTTTCTATTATTGATGGAATGGCGCTAGCAGACGATATCCTGCGGTAACGTCATTTCAGTGGGAAGATTACGTAGAGTTACGTGTCATCACAATTGACAATACTAGTACCGCACAAACATTATCGGTTATCACGTGGTACATGAATTAGTCCCATTATTCGAATTAACTGTGACTATGCTACGTATCCATTGTAACTTATACTATAAATGGTCCTGACCATGTATGAAGACGACGATCAATTATTTTAAAGATTTTTGAAAACTTTACCTTGAAAAATAACACATATTAAGTTTGAGATTCGTTCAAATGTTTTAGAGGAATATTAAAGTCAATTTTTATCATAAATGTTGTACAACTTGTTATAACAATGCTAAATATCATGTATCGAAACTATACGCAAAGGTCGTATTTAGTACTTGTCTCACTATTCAGTTAGACTAGTTAGAAACAATTTTACTAGTCCTATGAAAAATTCACTAGCCACAAAGTAATACGATGACTTACCAAATTGTTAGTTTTTTTTTAAGTTATCTGTTTTGTGTTTTATTTTCTCATGATTATCTTAATTTGAGAATAGAAAAAATTAAGGGGCTGATTAGGTAATTCTGGTGTTCAATGTACAGTTTCATTAATCATAACTATACCTGTGCTTGTAATGTTTATACCAATTTTCTACTAGTCAATCTGACTACCTGAAGCGCATCCTTGACTAGTCCAATAGAAAAATTACTAGTCTTGGACAAGCCGAGTATATAGTATGGTTTAATCTCTATGCGTTTTGGTTCATTTTTTAATTATTTTATCGTATAAAGACACTGATCGTGACTTGAATCTTTCAACTAATTATAACACAGAGGAAAATCGTATAGGGCCTACATTTTGAGCCAAAGCATGTTTATAGATAATGTTTCATATTAATATATGCTGAGAAAACGAAAACATTTTTATCGATATGTCGGGCAAACACTAACACTAGAAAGAAATTGAATTACAACAATGCGTAGTCAAAAGCCCTTACACCTCTAAACGTACATACCAAGCGACGGTGGATTCAGGAGCAGAGGTTTCAACTTAGAGGAATAGTGCATGATTGTTGTGGATTCATTTTTATTAATGTTCCAACTTTTTGTAAAAAAATATATGTTCTAAACATTTTGTTTTAACTTCTTGGCATTTGAATTGGTTTTACTGTACATGCATTTTACCTTGGCGTCAAAAAGGGGTGGAATACGCCTTCTACGCCCCTTGAATCGGCCAATGTCCTGGATATTTATGTCACTTGAGTCAAATGCTTTAAATACTTTGACTTATTATGATCGTATTTTGTCAGGTGTCGCCGGTCGTGCATTTATAATTACAATGTATTAAACATTTGAACTTCTTCTCAAGACCAAGAGGATTAATTTTAAACCAATTTGTGCGGAGCCATTTTGTTTAGCTTCGATACTACGTTATAAATAGCTCATGAAAATCCCTCATTGATACGTCATATCTACAATACGTGTTCAAAAGTTTTTACTACGGCATCACCATTTATTGGCATTTGCTAGCAAATGTGATCAGTTTAAAATCAAACGATGAATTGACAATTATCATAACATTATAGATGGGATTAATTAATCGGATTTTCATTAGTGACCTGACACTGTATATTGATATTATTCATTAAGCCAATAAAAATACAGTAAAATCAATGACAATAACAGTCAAAAATAAAGCTTTTATTTAATTGATAAATTTAATAAAAAATATAATAATAATGATATATATGTATGCTTTAACTCTGAGTGTCACAACAACAATACGGTATTATGGAACAGGACTCGTATGCATAAAAGTTCATAAGTGCCTAAACATATTCTTAAGTTTGAATTTCATGCTTAGCAGATTGAAATTTTACTTACCATATTGCTTAGCATGTTGCATAAAACTTCTTAACTTTTAAGAATATGCTTAGTATATTCTTAAAGTTAAGTTTGGTCTTTACCTT
Source organism: Atrina japonica (assembly GCA_030159075.1). Lineage (NCBI taxonomy): Eukaryota > Metazoa > Mollusca > Bivalvia > Pterioida > Pinnidae > Atrina > Atrina japonica. The sequence continues at coordinate 733,736 of BROG01000153.1, forward strand.
TCTTAAGTTCTTAACCCTCTTGCGGCCGGGGTGTACATATATGTCCATTGTCGGCAGACTGCCAGAGTGTACATATATGTCCATCAGAAGCTGAATGTTGTCAATGGCGCATAATTGGCGTATAATTCGTTTATTTCGCAACGGATTTTAGTGATCTTGGTATCAAATTTCTCTATCAGTTGGTATGCGATGTTTTTATTTGATTTATTGCGTACAGTTATTTTTATCAAAGACGAGATTATGGAGCACAACCACAGTTTTGCAAATGACGTAAATTTAGAGTTGTTGGTGTCATAAGCATACCTTTGATCGCGTGATACAAGAACATGCTGATGAGCCGTAACATTTTATGTCCACAGCGAAGAAGTAAATTTCTTTGAGATTTTGATCGTAAAAAATAAAAATTATCTTACAGTCCCTAATGTTTTGAATCTCCGATTATGCAAAGTTTCTCGAAATTTTCATCGATTCTACAGTTCAAGAGAAAACCTTATCGGGAATTTTTTTCTACTGAAAAGAACTGAGCAAGTATGTTCGAAAATAAACTTTTCTGGGCCCGAGACCATAAACAAGGAAAAGTCTGAGACAAATTTTATTCTCAAAAGTTAAGAATTTACTCATCTGAGTAAAAAGTGAAAACTCGCTGACCATAAAACCATTTTAGAGTTTTCTGAACTTAGGTAAGATTATCAAGGGGCAACGGTAAATCTCGCCCAATTCACTTAACTTCGATGTTTGAACATTGTTCCTGCCATAATATATGATTAATTAGCCAATAACCAACCAGGAGGTATAAAACGCGTTAAAAATCAAGTGCGCAGCACGTTTTCTGGCATAAAAGGGGGAATAGATATATAAATTTTTAAAAACATTAAAAATGTCTTGTAAAATGCCAATACATGACCGAAGTCAGTAATTTATACATATAATATGTATTATGTATATAATAAACGATATTCAAGATACAAGTAAATTAGTATAGGTTCATTACATAAGATGAATGACTCGGTCCAGATTTTTAACGCGTTTTATACCTCTTGGTTGGTTATTAAATAATTAATCATAGATTATTTTAAGAATAATATTGGGACATATGTACACTGCCCCCAGACAATTTTACCTCAGTTAAGAAAATTCTAAAGTCGTTTTATGGTCCGCGAGTTTTCACTTTTTACTCAGATGAGTAAATTCTTAACTTTTGAGAATAAAATTTGTCTCAGAATTACCCTTGTTTATGGTCTCGGGCCAATGCGAAAGTGTAGTTTCGGCATAGCAACCATATACTTAAACAGGTTACAACCTTCTTAGCTAAGAATTACTAAGCATGTTGCTTAGAATTTTATGCAACAGAATTTAAGAATATTACTTAGCTATTTGAGAATATACTTAAGAAAATTCTTAGAATTTTTATGCACACTTGTCCAGATTACTACAGACTAGCACAGTTGAAAAATAAACATCTTGTTTCTTTAAGTGAAATAAGACATTATAAGACATTCAAGATGTATCGATGTATTTCACCTTCTGAACCGAAATCATATGTAATAAAGGATACACAATTTGGTTCAAAATATCAGCTATAAAAATAGATCTATTTGAATCATAGCCTACCAGGTAAAAGCTATTTTAAAGTGACCACACTCTCTTCTCTCTGTGATACAAATATTCTTTTTTTTTTTACCATACTTAGTTTAATTTCCTAGATGTCTTGGTAATTATTTTTCCGGTAATTTTAAAGTTCTGACAAATTACCTAATTTATTCAGAAAACCCTCATCTCCACGTGGTTTTTATAATCGCAAACATTCATCGATGTTTTAATTCAGTTTATAATGCGTCTGTTGGTGGGTAGAAAATGTACGTAATGAGCTGAATCTTTCTTGGATGCTTGCCGTGGTCTCGCTATCCTAAAGTATGCCACTTTTGGTGAAACCTGCTTGCTAGATTTATATCAGTAATACATAACAAATCGATTCTAATTTGACAATGGCTAGCTTTTTTAATGCTAAATTGACTTAAGTTAGATCTTTAACATATAAAATACACATGTATCATGTTCTCGCTTTTTATTAACCAGGGGTTTTACCACTTTTTCAAATGCATTTTTTATATTATCAACACGTCTGGAATCCAGAAAAAGCTTCCAAAAGATTTTAAATCTAAAAATATTCCTTGACTCCCTCATCATGCACATGCATTTGTGTTTTCTGAAACTCATATTTATTTTGGGTAAATGATGCAATAGTTGGCCGGAATAAATACAGTGTGATAATTTCACTCTCTGTGCGTTTAAATATAAAATAAATCTCAGAGACCAAAGTATAAATCAATAGAATGTCCAGGACATAGATACAAATCCGGTAAAAATGGACAAACACGGACCTCTGGAAACCAAGAGGTGGGATCAGGTGCCATGAAGGAGTAAGCCTGTCGGCAGGTCACACCTGCCGTGAGTCCACAGTCCAAATGAATTACGTGAGGAGTGAATCCTCACCACAAACGGCACAGATATATCAACAACCGCCAACGGAAAGACAACTCAACAGTTCACTTAGTGAAAATGAAACATTACTAGGATGCATACCCTGGACCACGGGGAAACGATGATTTTGAGTTTGGAAGCTATAGAGAATACCTCAGTGGGCTTCCAATTGGAGCTCAACTGATGAAGTCTAACCGTGTTGAGCATTATAACTTTGTGATTATGTGCGAAAGTTTGCACCGATTTTAAGTAACAATTTTGCTGATCCAACTTTCTTTCCATTGCTAGGCGTATAGTTTCGCGTCTGGACACAGAAAAAATGCGTTTATGGGATTCCAAATTTCTAAAATTATCTGAAAGATGCGTAAAACCTGACCCCAAATGATGTATTGCCTCACAATTAGTCCCACATTTACTATACAAATATGTGCAGTGCCATTGAACAAAACAGAAAAATAAGATAAGAATATTCTCAGACTTGAAATAAATTTAGCAGTACAAGTTGATTCACCGGCTGATGATATTTACACAATAAAATAAAATAGATAAATATAAATCCCACAGGTTATTTAGGCAATTTTGTGGAAAAAAAAAAGAAATTTCCATTTTTTTCTAAAGTATATCTGGAATTTATAACACTTTCCCCGCGAGCTGAAATAGCAAGCGTGTGGTACAAATTAGCCTGGAAGAGAGCCCGGGGCCCTTATTCTATACGCTATATTCCAGAAATAAATAAGATACCGCTATGTTATAAATTTCGAAATTATCGGGTTAGTATAAATATGAAATTTACAAGACGATGATTAAGTTTTAAAGTTATGTTATATTACAATTTTCTTTTACACCAACTCAGAAAACTTAAAATTTACATCAGTTTGAAATAAACCTGTACAACATGAAAAATTATTTGAACAGATAGTCAATAATAACATTTCTGGCAAGAGTTAGGTTATTCTTAAATTATATATACATTTTTATCCTTATTGTCTTCTTTGCTGTCAAATATTTTTATTAAGGTCAAATTTATAAATGTGCAGAAAAAATAGCTTAACTTCTCAAAAATGAAAAACAATATTACATTTTTTTAAAAATATTATTATTTTAGGTCTCGGTATCTTGGAGATTTCAAGTAATAAAGTAAAACTATAATTTACGTAAATATCTAATTCAAATAAATCTGTTATCATATCAGACACAAAATTCTAATAACATTCAATTTTTCTCTCTGAAATATCCGGTCTGTCCGGTATGGTTTTTTCCTATTACATGTTATGCAAATCACCTACCCCAGGCTGTCTCTTTTAACCCTAACCTTGCAAATGCCAGATGAACTTCGGTTTGAGGCAACGCATGATAGTGATGATAGCGTGATATCGTCATTTCGTATCGTAATATCGTCATTTCGTATCGTAATATCGCGTTGTATTAAACGAAGAGATATTGCGATGCACCGAATCAGCCACCATAAAAATACCTTCTTTGTTGCAGCTGTAACTATGGTACGTCGTGAGCCGTGCTCGACATAAATTAGACTGCTTGTTTGAGAGCACTAAGACTTCTAAAATTTTACCACAGTTTACTCTATCAGATATCATTTTCTCTGTTCATCTTTCTTCCTTATAAAAGTGTGAAGATAAGTTGACTAAAAGTTGCATAACGTACGTTTCGGTAACTGTTATTGGAATAATTTTTATGGAGGACAAGTCATAACCCGTGCCACAATTTAAACATTATCAGAAAATAGTGTACTGTTTGTTTGGGATAAAGCAAATGAATGGGTAAAATATGTTATCATCTGGATCTTTTCAAATAAATTTAATGTAATCAGATCAACAATTCTGATTAGATTCTGATTCTGATTAAAAAATCTCAGATACCAAAGTATAAATCAATAGAATGTCCAGGACATAGATACAAATCCGGTAAAAATGGACAAACAAGGACCTCTGGAAACCAAGAGGTGGGATCAGGTGCAATGGAGGAGTGAGCATCCCCTGTCGACTGGTCACACCCGCCGTGAGTCCACAGTCAAGTCCAATGAAATGCGTGAGGAGTGAATCCTCGTCACAATTGGTACAGACGTCTCAACAACCGCCAAGGAAAAGGCAGCTCAACATTTCACTTAATGAAACAGAGTAATCGCAAACAAGACTATTATACCGACCGTAAAATTTGCGAAACGTTGATATTTAACGCGGTTTTCGATATCCCTCTGTCAATAATTTGTCAGTGAGTAGTTTACCTCTGTATATGAAATCTTCGTATGTTGTACACGCCCTGGAATATCGGATCATTGGGTGAAATATAAACTCCATATGCGGCGGGTGACCGAGTGATATTACTACTTAAAAGTGGAAAATTTACGATGGGAAAGCCGAAATCGTCGCGTTTGTCGTATAGCTTAGTTCCAATTTCCCGTCTGTGCCTATAGTAAGTAAAATGTCTAGGTATGAAGCGTGTGTGCTTGATTCTGTTATATCTTTAATTTCTAGTTCGCTGGGATATATCGCATTGACATATGTATGAAAATTGTCATTATTAATTGACAAAACGTCGTCGATATATATAAATGTGAAATTAAAGCACACCGCTAACTTTTTCTTCTTTTGATTCAACAGTTTCTGGATGAAGTCTGCTTCGTATGAATAAATGAGCAGGTCGGCCAATAAAGGGGCACAATTGGTTCCCATAGGAATGCCGACAGTTTGTTGAAAGACCACGTCTCCGAACATTACAAATATATTGTCTATTAGAAATTCCAGCCTGCTTTTTATAGTTTTGTAAAGAGTAGAGAAGTTTTATGTTTTGATACTGTAAATTCGAGAAAAATTGTGCCTTCAAATATTCTAAAAGCTGTTTAGAATTAAAACTGCATTTAAATTACGCATCTTGTAAAACACGATTTTTGACGACAATTGATGATGGCGTAAATAATTACGGTAGTGACGAAACGTTTTTCCGACATAGCTGTGACAGCAAAAGGGTTAAACAGATAATTATAAAACAGTCCATAAATTTATTTTATGCATGCATGGAGAAATTCCGTAAAAAGATTACTTTAAAAATTCTCTCCGACCAGGGTAAAATCTATAGACAGAAGTGAAAACTGATACAGCCGACGTGTCATTAATGGCGGAATTGTCCATTTGGGTTACAGCAAATGAATGGGCAAAATATGTTATTATCTGCATCTTTTTAAATAAATTCATGTACTAGAAGTTCCGGTCAACAATTCTGGAATTTGGATTTTGGAAGTTTAACTTAATACAGAGAAAAGACACACAGCAAAAAATTCAGACAACATTTATTACGCACCTTGTAAACTACTATTTTTGACGATAATTTATGATGACGTAAATAATTAGGGCAGTGACGCAAGGTTTTTCCGACACAGCTGTGGCAGCAAGAGGGTTAAGCATTTTGCTGACAATCAAGTTGTTATGAAGACATTTAAAACCAGAATACACCCATTATATTAACTCACACCTGCAGAATTACATGCTCGCTGTAGATTTACTCACGAAGGTATCAAACTCATTACGAATTTAATTTAAATATAAAACATCTCAGATACCAAAGTATAAATCTTTAGGATGTCAAGGAAACAGATACAAATCTGGCAAAAATGGACAAACACGGACCTCTGGAAACCAAGAGGTGGGATCAGGTGCAATGGAGGAGTAAGAATCACCTGTCGACCGGTGACATCTCCCGTGAGTCCACAGTCAAGTCCAAATGAAATATGTGAGGAACAAATCCTCGTCGCGACTGCTACAGACGTCTCAACAACCGCCAACGAAAAGGCAACTCAACATTTCACCCAGTGAAACAGAGTAATCGCAAACAAGACTATTATACCGACCGTAAAATTTGCGGAACGTTGACATCAAACGCGGTTTTCGATATCCCTGTGTCAATAATTTGTTTTATATGGTGAACACGCCCTGGCATATTGGATCATTTGTGAAGTATAAACTCCATATGCGGGTGACTGAGGGATATAACTATTTCAATGTTGAAAATTTACGATGGGAAAGCCGAAATCGTCGCGTTTGTCGTATAGCTTAATCGCCAATTTCCCGTCTGTGTCTATAGTAAGTAAAATGTCTAAGTATGAAGCGTGTGCTTGATTCTGTTGTATCTTTAATTTCTAGTTTGCTGGGATATATCGTCTTGACATATGTATGAAAATTAATTGTCATTATTCATTGACAAAACGACGTCGATATATCTAAAGGTGAAATTAAAGGACACTGCTAGCTTTTTCTTCTTTTGATTCAGCAGTTTCTGATTGAAGTCTGCTACTTTGTGTGAATAAAGGAACAGGCCGGCCAATAAAGGGGGCACACTTGGTTCCCATAGGAATGCCGACAGTTTGTTGAACGACCACGTCTCCGAACATTACACAAATATTGTCTACTAGAAATTCCATCATGTTTTTATATCAACTTCAGTGTATTTATGTGTAGAATCAGAATTGTGTTTGACAAAATAAGTATCATGATAACCAATCACTAAATTTTCTGGTACCACCTTTAGTGAAACAACAGTTGTCTATGATGCTAAAAAAATCTTTCTTTTAATTTTTATGTGGAATAGTTGTGTAAAGAGCAAATAAGTCATATGTTTTGATACTGTGAATTTGAGAAAATTGTGTCTTCAAATTTTCTAAAAGTTGTTTAGAATTTTTAAGTATCCACATCTAATTTACACCGCTTCTGGAATAAGCAACTGTAAAGTATTGCTGAAGTTTCTCCTTAACGGCTGTCAATATCTTGGTAAGGTTTGGTAGAACATTCACTGGATCCTGCTATGTACCTCTGCTTATATGAGGTTTTATGAAGTTTAGGTATCTAATGTAAATATGGTAGCTCAAAATCGGTATCGGTTGTAGGTACATCAAAAGAGCATAATACGGACACCTGCTTTTTAAGGTTCTCGTCCTTTGAAAGTGAGCTACGTATGTATGTAGGATTATCAGAATTCGTATTAAACCCTAGCTTTTCTAGTAAACAATTATAGCAATGTGCCTTGCAAATAAAAACTATATTATTTTAGGCTTTGTCTGCTGGGACCAGTACATATTGGTCATGTAATCTATCCAGTTAAGTTACTACTTCTGGATCACTAAATACAGAGGGATAACGTGTTTTCACAGTTCCTTTAAGTTTTCGAATACGAGATTTTATCAACCATCGTACAGCTTTTAGCCACTCAGACAAAGTGCCTGGTTCCAAGTCTTCATGTTTGGCCCATCGTCTGGCATAATCTTCAAAATATTTATAACTAAACTAAAATTCTGACGCCAATTAAAAATCGGGCTTCGCGGTATTTAGGACCTCTTAAAATGAGATTTTTGAGGTTTTCCTATTTTAACAACTGAAATGTCGCCGGTGATGACATGCCCGATAGGATTATATTTAAATGGAGATGATGAACATGAGATGGTGTTGTGTTGAAGATGGTTGACGTCTAGGCACTGCAAACTGTAATTAAATAGCTTGGATGCGATGTTAGCTGTATATTAAATAGCTTAAATGCGATGCTAGGCGTATAGCTATTTGAAATGCAAGGCGTGATCTTCTGTTTAAAAATGGCGGGACACAGGACTGAACTTTTTTGTGATTTTGAACATTGCCAATGTTTAAAGCGTCTACACTTTTATTTGTAAATTTTAGTTTAAGGAAAAGACGTTTCTGTTCACCTGGCATAATGCAGTTATGCAGTATTGATACCTTTTGTTTGCATCGGTCGACAATTTCAAGAATTAATCAAAGAGTAACCTCTGCTATTGTACAACCACACATTGTAAGACGATTTATATCTTTCCCTATGCAAGCAGATGTCATCAGGAAGCACCAAGCAGCTTTTTTGGCATTGCTAAATTTCCAGGGGTGGTTGGGACTATTGATCGCACCCATGTCCGGATAATAGCCCCAAGTGAACATGAAATGGAGTACGTCAATCGGAAGAACTAACATGACATTCATGTACAGATAGTATGTGATGCCAGTAACAAGATTCTATTTGATAGCACGTTGGCCGGGGGCAATACATGATGCGAGGATACTTCGGGAGAGCGGACTGTATCAGCTATTTGAGCAACGACTGCTACCCGTGAAATGTCATTACTGGCATATGGCGATAGTTGCTATCCTGGGAAAAACTGGCTGCTGACTTCTTTTTTAAACTTACTGAATGGACCATCTTTTTTAAACTTACTGAATGGACCACAGTCACGCTACAATCAGTAAGAAATAATTTAAAGTATTTTAAACAGTCACAATAATGCTTATTTTTTACTTTAAAACATTTCTGAGGTTGATGAAGTTGCGTTTATTTAACGTTGCATGTTATATTGTACTAAATGTACTAATTTTCTTCAACTGAAACCATCAGAGATGTGTTTACATTATTTAACGGTTTAATGACGTCATTTTTGTTACGTTTAGCAATGTAATGTAGCTCAAGGTGCTATAAAAATTGGTAAAATGACCCAAATGATATACATATATATGATCACTTTGATAAATTGAAAGTGTTAAAACTGCTTAACCTACATCAAACATTCACATATTTTCTGAATATTTCCACCCCGATCCATGTTTTTTCCGAAAGAGAACGTAACATTTCAAATACTAAGGTTATTTACGACTACATACATGGATACTGATGAATTTCATGTGGTCTCAGCTGCTTCCGATCTATTTTTTTATCAATGGATTACCAAGCGTATTTTCCCTTCTAGATGCAGAAAAAATGCGTCAACGAGCTTCAAAATTTCAAATATTTTCTGAGAGACACATATTTAACCCGATATCCTGATAATTTTTTTTTTCTTAACAATTTATCCAAGACACAAAATTACATGTATGTACCAGTGTGAAACTGGCACGAAAATCTGAGCCTGAAACTGGACTACTGGGTGCATTCGAAATATGTTTCAAATATGAAGATGTATTACTTAGGTTTATTATCATGTTTATAATATTTATAACCACTAGGTCGTTGTTACTGCTGGTGGACCGTTTGAGTCCCCGAGGGTATACATAAACCTAGTACCTGGTATTTCGGTACCAGCTGATAATCTTATTCTAAAGTAATATTTGGCACTGATAACACCTTTTAAATTCCAAAGTTTTCTAAAGCTAAGATAGTCATCTTTTTACAGTCGTTACTCTCAGACGGATTTCGGCTATACATGTAGATTTATTATTTGACCTTGTATGATACCACTTTCTCTTTAGAAAAAAACATACATTTTGGAGCTCAACTGATGAAGTCTAATGGACAGAAACGATCGTCTTGAGCATTATAACTTCGGTATTATGTTTATAATATTTACTATACATCAATATTTCCACAATTACAGGCCCATCGGAACGGAATGAATTTTCAGTATATCTTGATTTACGTTTACATACTGGGGTAACCATTCATAGAAAGTTAGCCCATAGTAGGAAATATTCTGGAATAGTGAAGCTTTGAAATTAGCATAAATTGTAAATATGATAAAAGAGGGGTACTGTTGTCGACTAGACTTAAAATACTTTATGAATTTCAATAGGAAATTGCCTTTTTAATCCTTTTAATGCCCTGGTTTACTTAAGAATATTTCAAAATTTCCAGAAACATCATTTTCTGTATACAGTATTAAGCTCATGGTTCAGTTACCTTGTTGAAAGCCGTTTACATTATACATGTATTGGTAGTTAGTTAGTTATCTATGTCGTTTACAAGGAAACATACCGTCCTTAAATTACACATATTTAACCTATCGGGAAAAGCCGACCACTTTAAATTCGTCGATGAATGAATTTCAATTACATATAGCCGGTGTTGAGGGATGTTCCTCATCAGAGTACTGACCATTCAAACACCCTGCATGTATCACGGAACTACGTCTGTTATCAACACATTTAACATATTATTTTATTTAGAAATGTTTATGAGACATTTTGGTGGTATATTATAAGGGAAATATTAGGTTTGATTAACCCTTTTATACCTGAATTTACGGTATCAGGTACTTTAAATGTTTTTAGAGGAACGACCTTTTGATCTAAGCATAAATGTTATTAGAAGGTTGATACCACATTTTGAATACGGTAGGCTTGAAGAACGAAAACTAGAATGGTATAAACTAATATATAAACGTTTATCGAGGGGTGATAAAAATTTTATTGAAGATTCAGGCCTTTTTAAAAAATAGGAGAGAGGAAAAATTTATAAACATTTTTATGTTTATAAATCTACCATACAATAGAATTTCATTTTGAAATGCGTTTTAGGACATCTTCTAATTGTCTCCTGATGTCCTCTGAGTCCTCCACTTGCGTCTTGGGATCGACCTTTTTGTCCACTTCGGGCTTGCGGTTTTTTTTTTCATCGTCGTATATTTCTCTAGCTCGTTGGAAATCTGCCTTAATTCAGTCTCCGAGATTTGTCCGTGCGTCATAGCCTTACTAATCAAATCCTGAATGCTGTTCAACTTCGATTCGGCGAGGTTTTTCATGGAATCGTGTTTCCTCATTTTTTTGGGATATGAGTCGCCTAATCCCTTTTATAGCGATTCCAACGCTTCCACATATGAGTGCTACGAGTTGAAGGGGTATCCGTAGCGTTCAATCCTCTTTTATATGTTTTTTATACAAAGATCGACGAGTTTCGATCTCTCTTCTTTGTTTCTATTTCACCGGTCCTTTGCAGTCTATAATTCTGACCACCGTCCATGTCTTCGAGTTTGGGATATATATTCTGTTTGCTCATCTTTTTAAATTTATTTTATTCTTTAATTTATGGCGATCATTCCGCTGATGCTTCCGCTTTTAGAAGCTTTATTAACGACGAAATCTATGACGTCTACCACACGTACTTCTAAAGGTGGATTAATCGTTATAACACCTGAGGATGTATAACTAGATTTTTCCACATCGTTTAATTTTAAAGCTACATCCAATTCACCTATCAACCTTAATTTTATTAATATCAAAAATCTCAGATACCAAAGTATAAATCAATAGAATGTCCAGGACATAGATACAAATCCGGTAAAAATGGACAAACATGGATCTCTGGAAACCAAATGACCCGGAGCTAATACCATATATCCTGGGGACCTCATTTTTCCTTTTACACATTCCATTTGAAAAATATGATTTAGTATTCTCATTTTCATGGGATAGTTTATATCTTCTCGAAGCTCTTTCCTTTCTTCTTTGAGCTTTTTTCGAAACTCTTTACGGAGTTCTTCCTTGCATTCTTCTTCCACATCATCGTAAAAATACCCTGACATAGACATGTTTTTTTTTATTTCACATTTTTTTAAATTCTAAAACTATATGAATTGGACGGTCGTGGTTATTGATCACCTCCCCATTTTCATCTTTAATCTCCAAACACAATTCTGTAATTATATCTCGTTTTAATCTCAAGAACTCTGGTTGTTTAAAATCGACATGGTAGGTATGCTTTTAACGATTGTGCTTGGTTGTCCATTGTAAAAATGTCCTTCGAGGTCTTTGGAATGAAAATTTATTAGTTTTAAAGGTGTTAAATCTATTCGATGCACTGACAGTTTTATACTTGTTAAGTTCTTTAAACGATTCCTCGTCTGATCCTAATATCTTAGACACATCAGGAGGTAAATGAATTGTAATGTTTCGATTGAGAGATATTAGTAATTTTAAATCACTTCTATCTAAAAACATTACGCGTGTATGTTTTTTCATCTTATCTTTAAGCGATTTAAAAGTGTAGTTCCCTGCAATGAAAGGAATTAATGTGTCTACTAAACTAATTCCAGCACCTTCAGCTTCACAACTCGTGTCTTTTTTAATGATATACAAGCCGTTCCACATATGGATGGATTTTACGCTCACGTGCCAATCGCCCGTGGTATTATCTATGTATCGCGTCAATCTTACGGGTTCCTCGAGATTCGTTATTAAATGATACATATTTAATACGTACATAATTTTAAATATCGAATTTCATGAAAACAATGCACCCGATAGGTGCTAAATATTCCAGGATTGAGTGTTGAGGAGATGGTACCTTGACCTTATAACTTTTTGGAGAAAGCAACTGAATTTCGCGATTTGGTGTGCATCGAGCGGCTGTGGAGTATCCATTGAGAAGACTATGGCTGGCGGCAACTTGTCAAAATCTTTGTTTAAATTTCAATTTTATTTTCAGATACGAAGAATTTTGAAGGAGATGTCCTGTCCATTGCTCAGCGACCCGATTTTCATCTTTACGATAACAACGTTGACAAATCAGCCTACAAAAGAATCTGTAGAGAGTTTGGAGTACCTCCTGAAACTGATTGGAAGATTAATGGAACCATCTTCGGAATCTATAAAACGAAGTGGTCAACTTTTATTTTGGATAAAGTATTAGATTGGTATACTTTGCCGGGTGCAGTAAGAATCGATGAATCGATAAGAACTTGTGTGTGGGCCATTCTAGGTGCTCAGGCTGATACGCGGTCTTCCATATTAAGTGACACCACTACAGGCGCTCAAGAACAAGTTTTAGTCCTTGTGGAAGACGCCATAAACAGGCCCGTGGATCTACCTACAGACATAGATCGTTATGAAAAAAACATTAAATTTTGCAAAAAGTAAAGTCGACTACATCTTTTTTCCAGGCTTGTACATGTCACCAAGTAACATGATGTTGAAAATTGGTTGGCATATCAATGACTATAACAACGAAATAGTCATCGCTCCGAATGACGCTAAAACTGGTCGTAATAGTGAAATGAACCCTCAAAAAAAATTAAGGCTGCGACAGACACTACGCCGACAGACACTATGGTGACAGATACTACGGTGACAGACGCTACCATAGATGATACATCAGATGTTGGAGGGGTGATACAGATCTTCCACCCGTTAAAAAGATCGTGAAGATCAAACGTCGGCCGTCTTTTCACTAGCGTTAACGGATTTTCTTCAATTCCTTGAGTTTCGTTAACAAAAACCCTACAATCATCATACCAAGCACCCACAAATGTTCACACAACCATACAGCTGTTTGTCCTAAAGTTGATAGCAACCACGACACGATAGAGCCTAAGATACCTGGTAATGCAGCCCTGAAAGTAGATGCTAGCTTCATTAACAGTTTACCTATTGCATCTAACTGTTTTTTCGCCCATTCTTTTAACCCCACCCCCACCCCTTTGTCTGAAGGTGGTGGTGGAGGGGGATTGTCCGATGTTCCAGGTATTAGAAGTTCCACCTAAAATCCGATCGTCATACCAATTTCGGTTAAAAATTGTGACTCCTTCTCTTAACAGAGTTGGTATTCGTTCTCGTAATGGAAGATGTTCGTTCAATAAATTATGAAGGCTGATTTTTAAGCGAGCGATATTTGATTTTAATTTACGCTTCTGAATATCTATGGCTTCTTCCACTGCCTTTAATTCCTCTTCCGCTTTTTCGATCTCCTCCTCGATGTGTTTTTTTGTCGTCTGGATTATTTTTCAAAGATTCTTTTCATTGTTTTATGATTCTTTCCAATTCGGTTCTTCTTGAGACCTGAACAACCAACTATCCACGAATGTTTTCCAAAGCCTTATTGAGTCTTAATATTTCTCTCAATGGAAGTTTTGAGTTTAAAATACTCGTAGCTTTAGACAATCTTTTAATTTTCTTAAGAATTTCTATTGTTTGACATGTATTTGGTCCTGATCAGTCGTTCCTCTAATTTCTCTAAGTCTTCTTTCTAATTCATTAACATCATATAATACTTTGTTGATTTGTTCTAGGGAAAGTTCTTCTTTCACGCCTAATGCTCTAGCAGCAAGAACACCACGCGTTAATCGAATCCATTCCTTACGGAAACAAACTCGATCCAGACCGTCGTTTGAGGGTCCTACACGGTATGAAAGGAATTCGACAAAGCGTCGTGTTTTCCCACAACCCGTCCACCATCTCGGAAAACGAAACCTTGACCGTCAGATTCCCGAATCTGGGAGAAAATGACGTGATCATCCCTGGAACCACGAAAATAGCTTTTTTCTATCGAAGAAGTTGTCGACGATGATGATGACTACACGAAGGTTAGTGTTTTTAATAATCTCGGGCGAAATATCGTTAAGAAGCTAGAGGTGAAGATGAGTGGTAATACTATTTTATCCATCGACGACGCAAATAAGTGGCTTGTTTATAAAGACCTGTGGCTTCCCAAGTCTGAACGTCGAAACATGATATACCAAGGGATTCAAACTCCAATCTTGAATACCTTTACGTCTTGAAACGTTCATAAACTTACTCGTGATTATACTGAAGCAAACGAAATAGCATCTACCTTTGGAAATCGGTTCTGCATACCTCTAGATTTCGAGTTGTTGGAAACGCACGAACCCTACCACCAGTCGTGGTTGATGGATCGATTAGAATATATGATGACATTTAACGATTTTAAAAATGTTATGACTACGACTGAGGATGACAAAGATGTGGGTTATACCATTAACAATATCTGTCTTGAATTCGATAAAGTGACAGATCCTACGTTGGCAAGAAGTATAAGACAGAGAGTCTGTCAAGGCCAACACGTTATTTATTTCGATTTGATCCTTCGATATAGAAAATCAACCATCCGGAAATCCGACGCTGTTCTCAATTATCAGATCAACACACATGCCAAAAGTTTGGTTGGTGTGCTCTTTCTATTTGAGGATATAACGCGGAAGGATGTTGAACAATTTTACAATCCAAGAATCAAAAAGGTGGAGGTTACAATTGAAGGGCAGCCGAACCAGTTGTACAGCCAATGTATGAGATCGTATCAAAAGTATGACGAGAACAAAAAATGGTTCGCCCAAGGTACAAATCGAGACCCCCGCGTCGGTCAAGTCGTAGTCGATACAACAATGACCGATATGACTGTGGGAAAGTACCTGCTCGATCACTATGGACTCTGGCTGGACCTTCGTGGGACAGACGAGAATGCACTTCACGGAACATGGAGGAAACTCCTGAACATCAGTGAGGGTATTTCCGTCCGTATACAACGAGAAGAGGATACCGATCCTCTAGATATGTACATCTGTTTGGTAAAAGATGGGCAAATCAATATGCAGGATGGACGATTCGTCTCTGTCATATCGTAAAGTAAGCCTGCGGTAAAAAAAATTGTTCTTTAATAAAATCTTTATTAAAAAACCTCATTGTGCAATTATTTGCGGTGATACAGGGTGTGGCAAGACGGAAGTCGTCTTGGATCTCTTAGAAACGGAGTATCGAGGAGTCTTCGATCACATCGTTATTTTGTGTCCCACCGCTCTTTGGAATAAGGCTTACCTTCAAAGAGAATGGATACCCGCGGATAAAAATATAATAGTGGTTACTCCAATATCCGAGAACGGTGAAGAAAAATGACCTGAGGTTTAATCCGGATTCATTTCAATATTTTTAAGGGAACGGAGACGTTATACATCGTCGATGATTGTTCGGCAATGCGACAGATGAAAAAGAAAGTGGACGCCTTAAGCTTTCTTGCCTTTTTTGGTCGACACGCACTTCAGAGTGTGTGGGTACTTTCTCAAAGATATAATTCCGTGTGTAAAGATATCAGGACGCAGATTAAATGGTGTTGTATATTCAACCAAAAAGACGAATTTTCTTTCACGGAATGTTTGAGGGAAAACAATGTGATCAAAGATCTAGAAAAGAGGAAAAAGATGGAAAAATTATTATTGCAACATAGATACTCGAAACTTATTTTAATCATGACCATCCCCACGGAGTACAAATTTATTAAATAATCAGGTAATTACTCGTGATTACTCAGTAATTTACTAAATTTTTAGTAATTTTCAACCTTTAATAAGCCACACATCAGTAAAATTACTCGTTCATGGCGGTATTACTCTAGTAATTTTAGTAATTCCTAAAAAATGAGAAGAATATTACTCGTGTTTTTACTAACATTAGCGTTTTTCCACACTTTATTAATCTTGTCGATAATTTTTACCATATTGAGAGTGAAACGTTATGGAAAGATTGTAGAAAAAAAATTGTCTTCGATATAAAAATAATGCAAATGGATGAACTACTTACCATTGAAAGACCAGAGAGCGTTTGGTCTGGTAAACGAATTGAGGAAACTTCCAAGACTAGCCCTTCTAAGGATAGTACCCCAAAAGATAACACCTCCAAGGATAGTACCTCAAAGGACAGACTCTGTGCAATAATCGCTGGAGGTAAATCCAAACAATTTTTGAGAAAAGATTTAAGTTTGATAGATGTGGAGGGACTACCGGACGAAGAGGTGGAAAAATTTATTAAAATTTATCAAAGAAAATTAGGTTCCCTCATGAGTAATGCCCTCGGAAATTCCATAATTTCGTTATACGTCTCAGGATTATCCTATTTCGACTTTGAGGTCGATAATCCCGTTGAACTTACCAAAAGAGCTAGGAGAAGACCCTTTTTAGACATTGCAATTTCTGAATTCTGTTGTGATTTGTATTACAGGTACGGTATGTACCTCGCTCCACTCACAGCCGCTTTAACATCAGCCAGACACATAAACGATTTTAATAAACCTTTAAAAAATGACAGAGAAACCTCAAATACCGAAGAGGTCACCTACGGTACCTCTAATAACGAAGAACCCCAAAAGAGTGGAAGCGGGTAAAAAAATCGCTGTGGCACGAAAAAACAAAAAAGCTCTGCTAAACGATGAGGAGGGATCCAAAAACAATAAATCTTCGAGCGATAAATCTCTGAGTGATAAATGGTCGTGAATCATGCCAGCAGCAATAGTAATAGACATCATGAAATAAAAATGTAAAAATATTTAAAAATGGCAAGTGCTGTCGCAATGATGTTAGGCGGGGCCGTCGTCAACGTCTTCGCGTTGATGGGGCCTAGCTACCTATTCATGCTATGTGTGCGTGTGCAAAATTAATTTCTTTATTAACATATTATCCTGAAAATTTCGGAAATAACTAACTTCAAGGGAAGGTAGAATGTAAAAAATTTATTTTCGGTATTATTGATACTGCAAAGGTTTGATTATTTCTAGATAAAGGTGAAATTAAATATGCATCTCATTTTGTTGTTTTTGAAGCATCTGTTGTTTCAGATCATTTCATTTGAATGTATGACGCATGCATAACGGAAAGAGGATATTAAAATACAAAAATACAGTCATTTCGCATAATTCGTCCAGGTGTTTTTGAAAGTTGAAAATTACAATATTTGTTGTGAGAGAGTTTAATTTACCTTGAATATGTAACACAATACCAAATTTACTGTAATTGTATGTAAAACTGAATGTCAGTTTCATATTAACACTCAATTTCCATTCAATAATGTGGGAAAATTATAGATTGGGGACAAACATCCTGTTATTGCTTTTAAGATTATTTCTTTAAAGGGGCATTAGGTGTACTTGATGTATAATTACAAATAAAAGCTTTAGCTATACAGACATAAAAAAATCTTATATTCCTATATAGTTTGTGAAAATAAGATCAGGTCCAGTGTGGTATCCATATACAGATAGCATTGAAAAAGTGCTAAACCTGGATTTCTCAAGCCATTTTCACAAAATATATAGGAACTTAAGAATTTAATACCTGTACATATCTCCTTGTGATTGTATATCAATCCAAGTAGTAAAAAAGGAAGTTTTTTAAGAAAAAAAAACATACCTCGATACCTCAGTGCAGAAAGGGTGTAAGTGCAAAAAGAAAGAAATTCAGAAATCGAATATTACTGTTCAAACCCCCTAAAGAAATACAAAAGATTAATTTAAAAAAAAACATTTGTTGTTAA
This sequence comes from Atrina japonica, assembly GCA_030159075.1. Classification (NCBI taxonomy): domain Eukaryota; kingdom Metazoa; phylum Mollusca; class Bivalvia; order Pterioida; family Pinnidae; genus Atrina; species Atrina japonica. Next base: position 752,017 of record BROG01000153.1, read on the forward strand.
ACATACAAGGTGTATAAAGGTCTAACTGCCCACTATACTATTAAATTAAAATGTACTCCCTGTCTCAAAATACGGCAGATACATCCTTTTACCTCTCAATGTTTGTTGAAGTTGCCAAAGATGCCCAGGGTGTAACTGAATTTGAGGCAACATCATCAACGTACAAATCAGGAACAAACTACTCATATTGATTAAATATAGATAGAATGACATATTTCTATACAGTACACCTTCTATACACTTTACCCATGCAAAAACACAGAATACACCAAAGAGTGACGTACCGGTACATTGATCTTGATGGCACTTTTCAGTTGCCTGGTGAGCCGACCTGGCCCAGTCGGTAGCGTACTCGACTCTTGATCCTGAGGTCGTGAGTTTGAGTCCAGACGGCGGTAGAGTAAAAACGTAGGTCCATGTTACAGTAGGTGTCGGCACGTTAAAGAACCCTCGCTGTTCAATGGCCGTAAGTGCCGAGTATAAGCCAAATTTCAAACCCTTCACCGGCATTTGGTGACATCTCCACATGAGTGAAAGATTCTTGAGTGGGACATTAAACAACAATCAACAAACAAACAAAAATCAGTTGCCCAGTTTCTAAAGTTTTTTTTAAAGCTTGAACATGATTATGCAGTTGCCACTAAGACTTCTGGCTTTAACTTTGAGACTGTGTACATGAATAAGAAGAAAATTGTTAAAAAAGACTAACAACGAAGACAAACGAGGCCCAAAATGGCTGTTCTGTTTGAACAAGACTAAAAACGGGGCACAAAATGCCAAAATAAAGACTGATTCATCAGATAATTGCTTGTTTGAATGCGTATAACCTAAGACTATTTGCACAAGATTCCACAGCAGGCTTATGATAATCAAACAGCAGAACGTTTATCTACATGTACGGTATACTACATGCATAAGTTCTGTAGAAAAAAGTATGGACCTAGTGTTCAACCATTCGTCATCAGTGCCACTATCCTCGCCAATGTCTGGCTCAGTCAGTCTGTCCCTGGCATTGGTGATGTGATTCAAGTTTAGCTAGAACTCGTGGTGAACAGCAGGAATGTGACCTTCTCTACAGAGCTTAACTAGGTCCTTAAACGTTGCCTCGGCGATGGCTGGTTCTGTAACAGTCATCGATAACCTTCTTGAGGCTCTTTCAGTTGTTGCATGCACGGAGTCTCCTTCCATCTGCCAGTACCCACTTTCAAAATACTTGTGGTTGATGACTTTTAGTTTAAATTCTTGCACAGAATAGAGACACATGATGGAGAAATTGCAGTTCCGTTGTTGCCCTCTGCAAGTATCAATGAAGAAGTTGATCTCATCTATTAAGCGGGCAGGTTTCCCATGTAGTTGTACACACATGATGCGATTTTATTGGAATGACGTTTTGCTATACCTTCATGCCACATGTAGCACTTAGCAGACTTCGACGCCATGTCATATATTGAGAAATTGTAGGTAGACAACTTGCGGCTATAATAAAGATTTGATACTCTCATCTGTGGAGTCTGAAACACTTTTTGAAGATAGAAATTTATCGAATGAACAGTTTCTGGACTCTGAAATGCCTTCTGCTTGTCGTCAGTCTTGTGCTTACGAGCCTGTTCCTTTCTTAATTGATGTGCTTGGTACTCAGCATTTATACTTTCTTTATCCGCTGGAGTTGCCTTCTTGTATCTATCGGAAAGGCTTCATTCGTCCTTCTTGGCTTGTGGAAACCATAATTGTACTCTCTATTGAAGATTTCTCTGTATACATGGCTCTTTACTTGGGTGTAAGCTTCTGTTGTACACTTTTATACGTACAGGTCATACATCTTTGCAACATTCAGACTGCTATCCATATATCGTCGATCAGTCCGCTTTCTGCAATAATGTGATTCGACAGCGGGGAACGACTGTTAGCTTCAACAAAAACCACGTCTTCCACACTGGTCTTGTTTGTCGGCGCGGTCTTCCCTCTAAGGCTCTACAGATCTATCAATCAAAGCATAATATACGGTTTTCTGACCATTGTTAAGTGTGTTGAGAAAAAAGTTTTTGCAAACTTAGATACTTTTGTTGTTCTTTGACAGATGATACTGGCAGGTTTTGTCTCTGCGAGACGGTCCAATAGTTGCCTTTCGGTGATCTTCCCATACCGCACAAAATTCGCCGTTAGACCAGTATGTCTCACAAACTGTATTTCTTGCCTCTTCTGAAAACCTGTGCATTTGTAACTACATTTACACTGGAGAGGCTGTGGTTTTCTGGGAGGCACAACGACCCCTTTTTCATTTATATACTGTTAAACATGGTTCCTTGCCGCTTTTCGTTTGTTGCGGGTCCACTGGTTCTCCTCTTGTTTACGTTTTCTTCCTCTTTTACTCTCTGTGGGTCTGTCGGTTTCTAAAACAAGAAGTTTTACACACCACTATGCTATAGTATATCATTATTAAGTGATATGAATAATTATTTTATGAGTCTAATCGAAATGCATTTTATTGAAGTAGTCGCCTCACCTGGGACATCGTTATCTGTAGCAGACACTTCAGTCATGACAGTTTCATCAAAAGTTGATTGTTCAGCAGTAACAGCGGCTGATTGCATAGAAAAAGGGTAACCACCTGCTTTTGGATCACCAACTTCACTCTCGACTGCCAAATCCCCACTTTCTGAAAAAGTTGTACAGTTTTTTATTAAAATATTCACCTTGGCCCTTTGGGAAAGTCTATCAGATTACTTGTAATACATAAACCCTCTAGTGAAGTCTTGCCTCGGCCATAGTTATATGTAGCAGCAGGAGACATGTCTTCCCCAGTGCTATTGACTACATCAGTAATTGAAGTCGCCAATGAAGCGTCAGCTGCATTCTCAGACTGTGTGGTGTATAACCCTGTGGTTTTACTGCAAGTAGCTGGATGAATAACAGAGTGACCTAGTTCTTTCAGCTCATCAATAAGGCTTACATCTCCTTCTAGAATAAAGATGGAAATTCAATAAATTACTTGCATGTTCAACCTTCAAAAGAACATAAGAAACAAGAGTTTGTGAAAGACAAAATGCCCGGTCCCAACAAATTTCTATGCTGGCAACAGGAATTACCCCACCCCACCCCTGGAGCATGTGATGTCAGCAATGTGCACCTCCAGGTACATCAGATGTCAATGAAGTGTAAGCAACCCTTAGATGAACTTACAGTCCAAGTTTGGTTACTGTATCACAATACAAACTTTAAATATTGGAATGGCCTACGTTATTTTGACCCCACCCACCCCCAGGGGTATGTGATGTCAGTGTGAACAATCCTTAGATTAACTTAAGAGTTCAAGTTTAGTCACTGCACTTTATATATAAGGGGGCCAGAACTACAGACAGACAGACGATCCCCCGGCAGACTTTCAGGCTGGGGGCATACAATACCTTTATTATACCGTTCCATACATTTATGGAATGTGGCATCATCGATTTAGTTAACATACTAGTAGCCCTGTTATTGTTTACTCTGTTTATCTGCCACAGTTTTAGGGGCCTACAACTGTCGCACATTGTCATGCACCACATCTTTCGCTCACAACTTTGGCCTTGGTATGTGAGTCATTGAACTGTAATGGAGGTGGTAAATCCCATGCTACACTGCACACTAACCTATGCACATATAGGACTATACACATAGAGGCTACACATACGCTAACACACATTACCTACAATGGCCAACAGTAAATAATGCATCGCCTAACTGCTACCGTCAACCATCATAACATGATAAATACATACCTTCTTCATTAAAAATTTCTAAATCTGATTCATCACCATCATCTTTATATTCGTTGCCAGATGAATCTTCATCATAGCCTCCTTGTAACATTGACAAAACATATGCAAGGTCATATTTCTGTTTTCTTTCCCTTTTAGGGTGAATACTAGCTATTCTGCAGGTTTAAAACAAAATCAGGAAATACTCGGATGTAACATTCATACCTCCTTGTGTGAAGAGTTCTTCAGTTACAACCTTTCTCCTCTGACCCAAATGCACTTACATCCTTTCTTAACTTAGCCAGTCATAACCTTTTCACTTACAACCTTTTTCTGTGATACATTAAGTGTACATTGGCACACCTACAGTTACATCCCTTTGCATAGTTTCTATGTGTTTATAGGTATCAATTAATACTTAACTCAATTTACAGATTTTGTCAGTTACACCCTTCCTGCACTGAGGTATCGAGCTAATGACCCTTTAAATCCCCAATATTACGATTTAATCGATGAATAGACAGGTTGTATATCCTAGATATCCTCTTTATCTTTTTGCTTTTGTTTCTGCTTAATATATTAAAAATGTTGAAAACGTTATGAAAAGTTAAACATTAAACAAGGTAGAAGAAACATCGAGGTCGCCACCTGTTTTAGTTGTTAATCAAAAATTATTATTATTTTTATTATTATCATACTGTCCTGCAAATTTCGAACATAACGAACTTCAAGGGAAGGTAGAAAGTAAAAAAAATATATATTCAAACTGTAGAACGTAAAATATAAATCAAGCTCATCTTTGGTATAATTGATAGGATGGTTCCCATTTGATACTGCGAGACATTTTGATCCGCTGTTATAGTTTCCAATTATATTGCTTCTACAGTCATTGTTATGTTTGGTAAAATTATCAATTAGATATGGAAGATTGGATACAAGACGAAATGTTAAACTTAAAGCAGCAATTAGCTAAGTTAAGAATATTTTTTGGAAACTGTAATAATCATGAAACGATTGTATACCATAAAAAAAACTCGCCTGACAATACAATTTACCGTCGAAAACAGAGGGTAGATGCCAAAAAATCATCAAAATATTTTGTGTTTATACGGAAACTGAAACAAGAAATGGCGTATGATTACTTTCCGATCATCTTTGTAGATGTGCACGAGATTTGTTGGTTGAGTGAAGTTACAAGGAAAACTCGCACCCAAGACGAATCATACCAAGACAAAGACCTAGACCGACTGAATGACAAACCTTACTCAACAATCACTAGAAGAATGCCTTTGTACTACCATATTTTGATATCACATATAAGATTTCGTATGCCAAGATACTATCATTCATGTTTAAAACATTGACGTCATACTATTGGTGGCATTCCATGCAGTAGTTATATACAAATTAAAATGTCCTTGCATCATATCGAGTTATTTTATACTAATGTGGACATGTAGATTTGAATTTTGTTTCAAATTTATACTAAATTTATTTCTGTGTATTTCTTGTGATTTTCTTGATATATTATCTCCCTTTGGGAAATATACTACGTATGTAGAAAGTTTGTAAAGAGTTATCTCCCTTTATGGATTGTGACCATTTATTTTTGTGTGTGATAATTTTCTTATATGAGAGTTGTCTTCCTTATTTAATACTTAAAATTGTGTATGCAGGTAAATGTCTTTTTTGTGAGTACTTTTCATGTCTTTTGTTTTATTTTAACTTTCTTTTGTCAGTGTTTAGATTTGGCTAGCTGTGTCCAGTCTTGGCCAGTTTTCTGTAATAGTATGTATGTTGGACAAATTTAACACTACTTCAGTTTACATTTTGAACTCACTAAATGCTGCCAACAGATTTCCAAGGTATTTATAATGCTTATTATGTTATTTTGTAATAGTTTTTTTTTTTTTTTTTTATTTATTTTTTTTTTTTTGTAAATAATGTATATATGCACTATGATAATTTATATAAATGTATATGTTCTGAACATTATTATATATTCATAGTGACATTATATATATATATATATATATATATATATATATATATATATATATATATATATATATATATATATATATTATATATGTATTATCCATCTGAAGGGAATTCAAGGACAATTACTTTCAGGCACTCTTTAACATTTAATGAAACGGTGCTACATATTCCGTGTTTGTCAAATGTTGACAAGATTGTATCCTGGACATCGTGAAGAATTATACTTTGGTATGCGAGATTTATATTGTTTGAGGTCTCTAGAAATTATGATTCATGTGAAGAAGTCGTTTAAATGAACTCCTAGCTTAATTGATTAACCATTTTTCAAAGTACGACAAATAAACACGTAACCGATAATGATGTTTAGTAAAATGAGCAAAGTCCACACTCCACTAATATCCAACAAACGACAAGAACAATAATATCAGCATTTACGTAGCGCACCGTGTAGATGGACGCCGAAATTTATTTTTAATAAACAATACGTAAATCATATGCACACATTAACAGTATAAATGTAATGTAAATATTCCGATACAGCTGCAGAACAGAACAAAGCAAAATGAAAATACAAAAACAGTCATAATCTCATGTCTAATATGTACTAATTGCCTCCCTTGCCACCCAGGAAAAACCATAGATAAAAACACTAAGTGAAAATGACTATGGAAACCTGTGAATCCGCGGTAAATTTGCGAGGTAAACGAATTTAGAATGGCGGATCCTCATTTTTTCTATATCGACATAAAATGAATTCTAAATTTGAACTTGCTTATACGAAGTGTGCGCTAGAAAGTGACTATTCAAGACCCCACCTTAATTATTAACGATAAAGTCGCACTAAAACTCGATTCTCATTGGCTACTGCTATGCAAAAATATCATAACAACTCTTAACGCAACTTCAAGTAACCTACAGCTCTTTACAAAATATAGTGACGTCAGGACAACTATTTCTCGCTTTACTATCGAAACGCGTGAAATTTTAAATATACATAGGTTGTCGCTAAAGCAGGTTTTACTGTTTTTTCAACGACCATGTTGACGCAAAAAGAGTTTCACTATAGGTCGTATCTTTCTTCCTACAAACAAACTGACGTCTTAGTCTACTACAAACTACTACTAATTGAAAAAGTAACAATCGATAATCAAAACTCAAAAGTCCATTATAACACAACGAATTGGGTGTGCGATGGTCTCAACATGAAGAACAATTGCCAATCCCAATCCGCATCCTCTGCTGGTATGCCACACCCGTCGCAAATGTTTCATGGAAACCTTTTTAGTACTATGAACGGGTTAATAAGAGCATACTAATATTATTTATTATCGCTTTTGATTCAAATAAAACAATATTAAAAATTCAGAGCGTAAATTAGAAAATTTATCAATTTCACCTATTAGCAACTTGTTCTTCGGTATAGTTGATAGGTTGGTTTGCATTTAACTGTGGGGGCAATTATAACTGAAAGATAAATATAAAATACCCTGTGTCTTAACCGTTACCTGAAGTTGACATATAAGATTTACTTTTTGTCACCTAACGATTTTAGGCATTTATGTCTAAAGTCGGAGTTAATTATAAAGTAAACAACAATAAGAATTACATTTCGCCCGACTTGTCAACCTGTTGTATATCTTCTTACTGTATTATATTTGTTTACAGAATCGTTTTTTCTATTAGATGTGACAAATCTCATTTTCATGAATTTGTATGAATTTAAAATAATAAAATACATATACACAGATGTAATATATATTTTAGCGGTCTTACTCTGCTGGTATGCCACACCCGTCGCAAATGTTTCATGGAAACCTTTTTAGTACTATGAACGGGTTAATAAGAGCATTATAATATTATTTATTATCGCTTTTGATTCAAATAAAACAATATTAAAAATTCAAAGCGTAAATTAGAAAATTTATCAATTTCACCTATTAGCAACTTGTTCGTCGGTATAGTTGATAGGTTGGTTTGCATTTAACTGTGGGGGCAATTATAACTGAAAGATAAATATATCAGTTATTACTTTAATTTTAAATTGGATTCCCTAATATTATCTCATTATGTTGCTTCCAATAATTGTCATTTTATACAGTGCGTCCACATTGTTTTACAGTAGAAAACGGAAATTTGTTTAACACTATTTGTTGTAATCACCGATTCATGGCGTGGTCTTCTAAGTGCTCCACCAAGCCTTTATCTATTTTACTCATCACACCTCCTACACATATTAAACAAGGTCTTCAGTAATACTGTACATCAGCCTACCCAAGGAGCGGAGTCAATCAGATGAGGATTCTAAAGAATTCAAATGAATTGTTGGAACATTAAAATTCTCCAAATTTCAAACATATTACAAGTCTTTTTATTTTTCGACCTTTACACAAGAATTCCTCATTAAAAAAACTCAAAACCAGATAAACATATATTATACAAAACTCCTTTGTGTACAAAAATGGAAATCGCAGATATAAATATTAAGTGTTAGGTCATGAAGAACCTTATATTGTGAAGGAACACTACGATTCCAATAACAAGTACACTGTAGACGATATTATCAACATGCTGGGGTTTCTAGTAGACAGCATCTCCGTGGTTTTTGTGGGAAAAGTTTTCCAACAAATTGTCCGCATTCCAATAGGTAACAATTGTGCACCTCTCTTGGCTGACATCTTTTTGTATTCATATGAAGCGGAATTTATACAGTCTCTGCTCTCCAAAGGAAACCAACAGTTAGCATCTAGTTCAATTTTACTTACACGTATATCGACGACGTCCTGTCCATAAATAATTCAGAATTTCGGAATTACGTCGGCCAAATGTAAAAATCCTGTTGAGCTAGAGATCAATGAGACGACAGAGTGCAACACATCCGCTTCTTACCTAGATTTACTTCTGTCGATTGGAAAGGACGGTCAACCTCGCACCTCCCTTTATACCAAACGTGACGATTTCAATTTCCATATCACGAACTTCCCGTTTCTCCTGCCTATGGCATTTTCATTTCACAACGTATACTTATTCCAGGCCATGCTCTTCTTATGAATGTTTTATTAGGTCACCTGACCGAAAGGTCATGGTGACCTATAGCGATCACTCTTCGTCCGTCGTCGTCCGTCGTGCGTTAACTTTTGTTCGTTAACATTTTCATCTTCTATTCAAAAACCAGAGGGCCAATTTCATCAAAACTTGGTAGGAAGTATCCCCATGGGAAGCTCCTTCAAGTTTGTGAATATAAAGGGTCAGACTCCTAAAGGGGCCCCATAAGGGGTCAAAAAGGGGTAAAATTAGGAAAATCTTTAAAAATCTTCTTCTCAAGAACTAACAATGGGAATGACTTCATATTTGATATTTAGCATCTTTAGGGGGATGTTTACAAAGTTTGTGAAATAAAAAATTATCTGATGAAAAATGGCCCCCACTAGGGGGCGCTGAAATCCGGCAAAAATTCAAAGTTGTCAGATTTCAACCAAATTTTGGTAGAAAGCATCCCCCAGGAAAGGCAATCAAAAGTTTGTGTAGAAATAAAAGGTTCTGATCCTTTGGGGGCCAATAAGGGGGTAAAAAGGGCCAAATATTGAAATCTTCTTTAATGGACTTCTTCTCAAGAATCACAAGGGCCAATTTCAACCTAAGTTGGCAGGAAGCATCTTCATGTGAAGACGCTTCATGTTTGTGAAAATTGTGGAGTTATGTCCCCTTAGATCCTCCAAAGCAGCCTAAAAGGGGTAAAATAAGGAAAATGTTTTAAAATCTTCTTCTCAAGAACCAACAATGGGAATGACTTCATATTTGATATTTAGCATCTTTGGGGGAGGATTACAAAGTCTGTGAAAAAAAATTTATTTGATTACAAACGGTCCCACCAGGGGGCACTGAAATCAGCCAAAAATTCAAAGTTGTCAGATTTCAACCATATTAAGTAGAAAGCATCCCCCAGTAAAGGCAATCAAAGTTTGTATTAAAAAAATATGATTGTGACTCTTTGGGCCCCATAAGGGGGTAAAAGCGGGCCACATATGGAAATCTTTAATTGAATTCTTCTCAAAAATCTGTTGGTCAATTTCAACCTAACCAGGCAGGAAGCTTCCCCATGTGAAGACCCTTCAAGTTTGTTAAAATTGTGGAATTATGCCACCTTAGATCCTTAAAAGGGGCCTTAAAGGGATAAAATTAAGAAAATGTATAAAAATCTTCTTCTTAAGAACCAACAATGGGAATGACTTCATATTTGATATTTAGCATTTCTAGGAGGAGGATTACAAAGTTTGGAAATGAATAAATTATTTGATGAAAAACGACCCCCATTGGGGGGGGGGGGGGGCGCTAAAATCAGCCAAAAATTTCAAAATGTCTGATTTCAACCAAATTTGGTAGAAAGCATTCCCAATAGTGAAGGCAATCAAAGTTTGTATAGAAAAAAAGGTTTAGGGGTCAAAGTTCAAGTTAGAATTACAGGAGGATCATAGGCATATGCATTTGAAAGTTGTAGGGACTGATCAGAGACGCCAATTTTCTCTGAGAAACTCCGATTTTGTTTAAACAAACACCGCGCCTTTGTTTGATGAAAAATTTTCTCCGATAATCTGCGGTTGTTTTTATAGTGTACAAGAAATTGCATTCACACACCATCTGAGTAGGGCATTATTCGCCAATACACCGGTCGCCCGACTAGTAACTCCTCTGGCCTTTTCGTTATTAACGAAACAGAGATAGGAGAATTATTAAATGCCACCGGTAGCCTAAAATTGCATTGTCAATGGTGCAAATTTTGTATAAACACTGCTATAAGCCTCATGGCCAATGCTGGACACACACAAAGGTTTCGGCACAAGTAGAGATGGACAACATACGTGACGGAGAAATGCTGGAAGGCATTGGTAGCCCTATGTCACCCAGAAAAAAAACAAGTCGGTGCATAACCAGACCTATCTTAATTAAGTTGTTTATAGTGTAATTTGTCTAATACTCTGATATTTGTTTAGTAGGTATGTCACAATCTAGTATTTGGGTTTTTGGAAATTACCCTCGCCAATTCACTCAACCATAGAACAAACAAAAAAAATAGTCAACAACAAAAATTTATTTACAAGTTCAAAATAAATGTAAACATAACAAAAAAAAAAACAATCAAAACAACATTACACTAACATACTGCACACATAAATATACATACACTAAACACAACTGAACAAAACCAAATATTTCAACTACACTGACATTCAGAATTGATATTAATTATACACAAACAAGTTTTCTAAATAAGTCCAAATTCACATGTGAACCATTAAAAGTTATAGGTCAGCTGATACCTCACAAGCTACCGTAATATTTCATTGATGTTGTATAATTCTGTTTGTATATGGTGATGACTTGTGCAGTTCCAAAACACGATTTACACATATGTATGAACGGTTGATAAACTGTTGACGTAGTTTGTGATTCATGCTTCTTATTTAGCAACCTCTATTCCAACCTCGTACATACTTTGCATAACACCAATGGTCACCTATAATATAGATATGACCGGACTTACTGACGTAATATATACTTCAATTATACAGTTAATTTTCCTAAATATATTTATCATATTAATATACGGGTATACAAAGTCCAATTCAAATATCATTTTATAGTTATATGAACAAACCAAATTAATATTATAATACAATATTAAACGACACAGGTAGATATATGCATAAACATCTATAACCGATACATTCGCGAAAAATACAGTATTACATGTACAATTAACTTGAATAAAACAAAAAAGAATAAACACACTTACTGTTGTTTGACAAACTTCTGCACCTCAACATTTTCTATCCACACAGGAATACAAATTTACATACCACACAGGATATCACACACACATTTCACTATGTCTGACGAAGGACACACCTTCCCATGCATGCTTCTAAACGCAAACTACCCGTACTACATCTATTAAAAACCGGTTCAACAACAATGACCAGGTGACTGTATAACCAAATATAGCGACAGTAAGACAGTTAAGGTGCGCGACTGATGTCACAAATATAGACTCAAAAGTAAGGTGCGCAAAAGGTGAAAAAATAATAATATGAATTGTGACAATGTTTACAAACAAACGAAGCTATGTACAATTTAACATTGTGACAAGGTATAATAAAAATATAAAATGAATTGCTGCTTGCTTTGAGTGAATTTTATTGCACAATCAGGTAAACCACGCAATACCACATACATGTGTCAATACAAATAAATGTATATTGTTAGACATTATTCAAACACAATTTTGCAGTCCCTAAAGAGTCTTGCATGATTCCCTTTCTTAAAGTTGGCCTTAACATGTCAATCACTTAATTTAAGCGATTGTTGCTCTTTTACTCAGGTGACCGTTAAGGCCCTTTGGGCCTCTTGTTGTGAGGGCGAAACGACACGCCAATGAACTACTTGCACAAGGTTACGTTATTGAACGCTTGAAATCGTCGTTTAAGAAGTTTTATGGTCGATACGGGATCTGGTTAAACATTACGAAGTCCCCCTTTCAGGAATATTACATTGTATTCTGGAGCACGACCACAGACAGTGACTCCCTTTCGCCAATCGTGCTTTTCACCGAACTAGACCTTTTCACCAAACTTGACCTTTTCACCGGATTTGACCCTTTCATCGAACTAGAAAGATTTCCATGGCACATTTGTGACTGTTGTGGCACGCCAGCAGAGATTTCATTTTTACATTCCATCTCAAATAATGAAGTCTTATTTTCAGAAATGATCGTCTTGAGCATTTTGGCGCTTTTTTACTAATCTATGATTTAATATTACAAAGAAAACATTCAGTTGTACATTACAACATGTGTATGTTAACGCTGATAACTATGGTGATCACTGAGTGTGATAACTATGGTGATCACTGGGTATTTAGTCGTGGTATTTAGTACAAATGATGTAAAATATCAATCTGAATTACAAACATTTTAGTTAAAATATTCCATCAATTTTGGTACAGTTTTAAGTTTTGTTATGAATTACGTTTATAATATTTAATCAATATTAATTTTCTCCCGCCAAAAACGTAAAATGACGTTTAACGTTTAAAGACTTTAAAAATATATATTCATTATAATTGTTAATATTTCTATCTGTCAAATGGAGAGTGATGTTCTTGAGATATACTGTTTACCAGATTGTTTACAATGAAATATTACTTATAACTAAAATGTCATCATTGGGACATCTTTCATTTTACGCTACACTCAACAATTTGTCAGCCACATGGAGACTCTCAGTTGTAAATGGAGGATAGAATCTTGGACAAATTTCACTAAAGGCCGGAACTTTACGTGTAGCCGTAAATCTAGACTTACGTCTGAGTGAGTTTCACGAAAGTTCGTATCTTTCTTCCTGTGTATCAAATTAGGTCCGAGTCTACGTCTGCTCCAAATACTACTAATTTCACATGTAAGTTAGTGTAGGTTTACGAGGAAGCATATGTATACGGCCTTTTGTGAAAGCGAAATTACGTACACGTAAATAAAATCGTAACTGGAGTAACGTCTAAAAGTTACATCTACGTTTGCGGGCAAAGTTACGACCTTTCGTGAAACTAGCCCCTGAAACAATGTACCCGCAAGTACAATGAAACACTACTTTCTCACAACATCAGCTTAGGTTCCAACGAGACTCTAGCTCGCGCTGACTAGTTGTGAAAGACTTCATAGTTTAAAACGGTATGCTCTAACCACTAACTTGATATCAGTGTACCTACGACACATTTATGAATATACTATTAACACTGTCATTTAATTATGCAGTTCTCCAAACTGCATTTTCGCGTGCGCTTTAGCTGCATAATCAGAAAAAAACTAACTGCACCACAAGATATGCCTACTGTAACACAGTACTTTTCAATATTTTTATTTGTCAATCTCACCTTGCAGGTGAGATATTTACCTGTCAAGGTAAAACTCCTGCAGGAAAATTTAAAATCTTCAACATGCACAGTTACTGGTCCCTTTATGAGAAATATGCTTCAAAGATCATGCCAAAGTTAGACATGGACAGCAAACTCGCTTCGAAGTTCGTCCAATTCGATGTTCATTCTCTGTACTGTATCTCCAGTGTCACTGAATTTTTTGAAAAACTTTCGAACTGTTGACGTAGATAGTGGATACATTAAACATTTCCACTACCTTTCGACCACATAAACACACTCCATCTAAACATAATGTTGTCTGTTAGTTGAGACAGAACAAGTCGTGGGCTTATACCCGTGTAGTGGGGGAATGAGATCCTGGTGGCTAAGGGAATGAGGAGTGATGACCCTCTGAACCAACACTCCACTTTTGGCTCGGACCTCTGCTAGACGGGAGGTTGGATTGGGCCCAATCCAATCAATCGGCTGGTCAAGTCATGCCCTGGTCCGTTCTTACGTTAATTAACATATTTTTACTCGTCAGATTTGTCTATATATTGGCGGAATATCTGAGTATACTTTCACACGCCATTTCAGTGCATTGCTGCTGGAGACCCGAGGTGTATTACCCGGTCCATGTTGACACTCTCTGGAGGATGAATGGTTGCGGAAATGAAACTTACATATATATCCATGGATTCTCAACTCACTCACCAACACATCATCAAAAGAAAAAAATTAGCTGAAAATTCTGAGATAGTAGATGACGTAGATGACTGGTCCAGATATATTGTTATATCTGCAGAAGAAAGAGCCTTGGTTAAAGCCTCGCCATTCCTTAAAGATAAGTCTATTCAGTCCATCGCCGGAACCGTTAAAAATATTACAAAACAACGGATTGGATATTTGTTAGTTGAAGAAACAGCAGTCTCTCAATTTATTGAAACGCAAGAACATCGGTGACATAGCTCTGAACACAAGTAGAGGCATCCTTAGGTATAAAGATAGAAATCTTCATCTCCTTGCTGATGATGTCATACTTGATAATCTATAAAGCTAGAGAGTAATATGTGTAAAACGCTTCATTATTAAACGAGATGGTAAAGAGCTGAAAACAAATACATTTTTACTTACTTTCAGTACACCAACTGTCCCGTCGAAAATTAAATTGGTTACATACTTGCTAATGTTGATCTAAACTATCCATTACCCTTGCAATGTTTCTGTTGTCAGAAATTTGGCCATAGTAGGGATAAGTGTAGAGGCTTTAGAACATGCCACCGATGTTCTTACTTTTTAATCAAAATGAAGACCTTAACGATGATGAAGAAGACCACTTTGCAGGAGTTTGCCATAAATCACCAAAATGTGCAAACTGTAAGGGAGATCATTGTGCTTCATCTAAAGAATGTCCCCTTTACATCAAAGAAACCGAGATAATCAAAATTAAAGTACAGAAAAATATATCTTACTCTGAAGCAAAAAATATTTATACTGCTAGTCAAGCACGTTCATGACCCACAAATATTTATGCCGCTGTTCTAACAAAAAAGACTACGTCTGTAGCATGTCAGACTGACATGTCTGACTTGACTATTGTAGATGATTTTAAACACTCTACAACTGCAAAATCAGCCTCAACAAAATCAACGTCTTCACAAACAAATGATAAACAACAAAAACCAGTTATCAATTCCAGCAAGGTAAACACTGTTTCTGATTCCAAAAGTCAAAAATCGAATAAATCAACTAACAATGAAAAATCGTAAAGTGCACCATCTACTTCAAAATGTATCATTAATACTCGATGTACTGGAGGTAGAGATGGAAGATGTATCTTTGTCAAATGAAACCAAACAAAGTGAAAATACAGTTGTATCCAAACCTGCAAAAGATCGCAGTATATCTCCAGCTAAAAGAGGCAGGAAAATGTCTTTAACTAGATTAAAAGATAAATAAATCCTAACAATAGTATAATACAATGGAATTGTCGAGGATTGAAATCCAATTTTGAGGAATTAACTTTATTGGTTCAGGAATTTAACCCAGCCATTATATGTCTTCATGAGACGCATTTAATTAATAATAATATTTCCCTTCGGGGATATCAATTTTATAATACAATTGATACTTCTCATGAGAGGGCCGCTGGCGGCTCCTCTATACTAATAAAACAAGATATTGTCCATAGTGCAGAACCAGTTAACTCAAATATGCAAGCTGTTGATGTTAGAGTAACACTGTCATTTTTATTTACTGTTTGTTCTGTTTATATTCCTCCTAATTCTGACATTGATGGTAATATTTTAGATAACTTATTAGAACAAATAATTGGACCAGTACTTTTACTTGGTGATTTTAATGCCCATAACTCGCTATGGGGTAGTAAAATAACAAACACAAAAGGAAAACTCTTAGAAAATATAATAACAAGAAATTATTTTTGTTTATTAAATGATGGATCAGATACGTATATGCATCCAGGAACCGGATCATATACAGCTATTGATCTTTCATTTACAACTCCAGATATTTTCAATTATTTCTTATGGGAAGTACATGATGATTTATGTGGAAGTGATCATTTTCCAATCATAATTAAAACAATAAATGACAATGAAAATGATACTCACCAGCGGTGGAAATTAAAGCAAGCAGACTGGTCCACTTTCAAAACATTGTGTTCTTTAAATATAAACGAAGATATCCTGAATTGTGAAAATCTAATGGACGAATTTACAAAAATTATAATAGACATAGCCACAAAAACAATTCCTCAAACTTCGACTACCATAAAACGTCGTAAACCGTGGTACGATGATGACTGTAAAAATGTAATAAAACGGCGTAAAAATTCTGAAACATTATTTAGACGCAGACCTCTAAAACAGATCTAAATGCTTTCCGAATAGCCCGCGCAAAGGCACGACGAACAATAAAACAAAAACGGACAGACTGCTGGAAAACATTTATCTCAAAACTTAATGATAACACTCTTATGAAGACGGCTTGGAATATAGTTAACAAATTAAAAGGCCGTAGATCAATTGCCAAATCACACCACCTAAAACTAACAATTCTGTAATTACACAAAAAACTGATATTGTTAATAAATCAGCAGAAACATTTTCAAGCAATTCATCATCGAACCATTGTTCTGATTCATTTATTAAATATAAAATAAAAATTGAAAAACAAAAACTAAAATTTGATTCTTCAAATGAAGAATTTTATAATAAAGAATTCACCATAGATGAATTAAAGACATCTCTGCACAAAGCACACGACACTGCTGATAAAGTACACAATCAGCTTTAAAACGTTTACCTTCAAATGTTCTTCATATTTTACTCACAGTTGTTTAATGATATATGGAAAACCGGTAATTTCCCAGATACTTGGCGGGAACCAACCATCATTCCAATTCCAAAACCTGGTAAAGATCACAGTGATCCTAACAACTATCGACCCATAGCTCTTACTAGTTGTATTTGTAAGACTATGGCGAGGATGATAAATGATCGATTGGTATGGTACCTCGAGTATAATAAAATTATATCAAGTATACAATGTGGTTTTAGAAAAAGAAAAGCATGACAGACCATTTGGTTCCGCTTGAAACATTTATCAGAAATGATTTCCTGCATAAACAACATGCCGTGTCAGTCTTCTTCGACCTTGAGAAGGCCTATGACACGACATGGAAATATGGTATATTAAAAGATCTACATGAAGCAGGATTGCGTGGCCGAATGCCAAATTTTATTTCAAAGTTTTAAGAAAACTGTAATTTTAAAGTAAGACTAAATAACACATTGTCTGAAAGAAACAGTCAAGAAATGGGCGTTCCCCCAAGGTAGTATATTGTCAGTTACATTTTTTATTTAAAAATAAGCAGTTTGAGTAAAGTTTTAAGTCAGGACATGCAAAGATCATTATATGTCGATGATTTTGCCCTGTCTTACAGAGCCAAACACATGCATTCCATAGAACGTCAAGTGCAGTTATGCCTAAAAAGGTAGAACAATGGGCAATAGAAAACGGATTTAAATTTTCCAATTCAAAAACAGTATGCATGCATTTTTGCAATCAGTGGGGTATTCATCCGGATCCTGAATTATACCTTAATGGTAACAAAATCAAAGTTGTCCAAGAAACAAAATTTGTAGGTCTTATTTTTGACAAAAAACTTACTTTCATCCCTCATTTGAAATCATTAAAAGTAAAATGTCTAAAAGCTTTAAATATTATGAAAGTAATTTCAAATACAAGTTGGGGAGTAGACAAAACAGTTCTCCTGAAGATATATCGTTCACTTGTTCGATCGAAACTTGACTATGGATGTATTGTATATGGCTCTGCTCGTCGTTCCTACTTAAAAATACTTGATACCGTTCATCACTAAGCTTTACGTCTTGCATTTGATGCATTTAGAACATCGCCAATAAATAGTTTGTATGTAAAAGCTGGAGAATTACCTCTGGAACAACGACGGATCAAATTGACGTTACAATACGTTACAAAATTAAATTCGGATCCTAACAATCCGGTATACGACTGTGTCTTTTAACCACTGTATGAACAAATGTACGATAATAGTACAAAAACTATTGCTCCACTTGTCATTAGAATTAAGGAACATATTGAAGACTGTGACTTATTTCTTTACACTATTTCAGACTTAAATGTATAGAGAACACCTCAATGGGAACTAACAAAACCAACGGTTGATTTATCTCTGAACAAAAATAAAAAATCGAAATCAAATCATATAGATTTAAAACAACAATATTTGGAATTGAAAAAAACTTTTGACAACAACAACCTTTTACCTATTTTACTGATGATCAAAATCCTTGACCAACGCGTCAGATACAGCTATAATAAACTTCGAAATTCTCAAAACAAGCATGCCGCGTGACGCCTCTATTTTCACCACTGAGACCACAGCAACTTTACTAGCACCAAATTATATAAAGACAAAAGCTATAAGAAAATGCATTATTTTCTCAGATTCTGTCTTGTTTAAAATCAATTGAAAGTGTAGACCTTTCTAATAACATAATTTTTTAAATCATAGAAACAGTGCATTATTTAACATCTGTTGGTACAGAGATTGTCTTCTGTTGGATTCCTGGCCACATCAGCATAAAGGGAAATACCAAAGCTGATGAAGTTGCTAAATTAGTCATGAATAATTTAAAGTCTGAGAATAGAATACCTTTCACAGATCTTAAACAATATATTACAGATTACGTAACCACAACATTTCAACAACATTGGGATCTACCAAATGAAAATAAATTACATGAAAGAAATACAAAATTTGTCAATAATCCACCAGTCTGCACTAGCAATAGAAAAGATAAGATTACTCTGACCAGACTTCGTATTGGTCACATTAAACTTGCACACAGATATTTATTATTTAAGGAAAAACCACCGGAATGTATACCATGTGGATTCAGACTATTTTAACATATTTTAACAGAATGTACTGATTTTAAACTTATCCGTGAGAAGTATTACTCCGAGACAGATCTTCATCGTTTTTTAATAATGTTGCTGGCGACATCATTTTAGAATTTTAAAAAGAAATTGGTTTATATCCAACAATTTAAATATTTTTTTAAATTTTGAAATGTGTCGATAGGCTTTTATTAATAATTAATAAATATATTATCTTTTACAATTTTTAATTTTAATATTTTTAAAAGGAAAATATACTCTGATTTTACTCCAAAATTATAATAGATGCATCGCCACGATACAACTAAAATATTGTTGAAAGTGGCGTTAAAACAAGTTAACTAAGTAACTGTCGATGCAGCGTTATAAATAGCTCATGAAAATCCCTCATTGTTACGTCATATCTACAGTACTTGTTCAAAAGTTTTTACCTCGGCATCATCATTTATTGGCATTTGCTAGCAAATGTGATCAGTTTATAATCAAACAATGAATTGACAATTGTCATTACGTTATAGATGGAATTAATTATTTGGATTTTCATTAGTGGCCTGGCACTGTATTTTAATTGGCTTAATGAAAAATATTGATATTTTTCATTAAGCCAATCAAAATACAGAAAAATCAATGAAAATAACAGTGAAAAATAAATCCTTTATTTAATTGATAAATTTAATAAAAAATATAATAAATATTTATATGCCAGTTTATCATGAACTTTTCACACAAAAAATCAAAAGAATGATTCAGTATGAAATTTCACCATGCTACCCCCTACGATCAGTTCTGAAAGAAAAAAAAACAGCTCATTTTATTAATCTGAAGATTATATATATGTATATTACAGTGTACTATGTATATATTTACTGTTATTTTCAATCAATTAAAGCTGAAATACATTTAAATTGATATCTAACTATCATTTTATACTGTAAGTCTGTTGACACACAAACACACATCATGTGACTATACAGCTACCATAAACACTGTATATACCTTGAAGTTAGACATACACTCATCAAAGAAAGGCTATCAGCATCCTGCTGTGAAAAAGTGGACATGTATAGGAACTACAGCAGCAGATTTATCTGTAGATTTTCTGAATTTACTTCACTTTTTATCTCAAAATTTTTGTTTTATACATGTAAAGATTAAATGTATGCTTTAGTATGAATGTTGTATGAAAGTGTGTGTGTGTCTCTCTCTCTCTCTCTCTTTCCTTATTTTTATCATACCCCTTCTCTTTTTTTTTCTTCTAAAATGGTACAATCAGACAAAACCGGAATAATTTAATGTTTCTTGATATATTTTTCCAATATTTTCTTCAAGTATGTGCTTTGGTGTATATAAAGCACAATGATGTACAGTTGGGATGCCAGAGAAACACATCTTTTGCCTCACTTAGACTTTATATGTCTGGCTACCAAATAAATGTCACCGATGTGATATTTATTACATTCAATTAAATCTTTATTATTATTCTTTATATATATATATATATATATATATATGTCGAATAAATTGTTAGTCTGGTCGTATTGTTAACCTACATATTTACTAACATAACTTCTATTCTGCCTCTTCACTCCTTTGTATGAATGTGCGTAGTGATTGGTGAATGATTGCGTGAGTGAAAAATAGATACGGATAGACTGACCAATTGACTTATTTTGTATAATAACGCATGCGTATATATGTATAAAACCGGCTTGACCAGCCCGAAAATTAGATTCTTATAGAATCGTAATAAGGGTGTCAACTCGACAGTTTTCACAACTTAGCGAATTTGTATATAGTCAATGAATGTTCGCTTCGTAGTTACAACAGAAAAAAAAGAGAGTAAGGCCTAGTGCAACTTTGTCAAGCATCTCTTGATAAACAAGTCGATTTGTTTGCCTTCACTGGATATTCCAATCAGAAACAATTCGTCACCCGCATCGTGTGAAATCAGGTCGTGTGAAATAGGCCTACTTACGTAGGTTACGTACCAATCAGTCATCATGGTTACCAGCTGATTTGTAAAAATAATGTCAAATAAAATGGCTAGTTTCAGTTGCCATGAATGAATATTAGCTGTCTCACTTATTGTAAGTCACACTCAAACTTTCTATAGTATATCCCATTAATAATATATCAGAATTCAAACGCAAATTCGTTGTAAATACTTATGGGCGCGGCCATTTGCATTTTCAATTCTCTTCTGACACATTTAACCTTCCGGTTACCAAGCAGACGAATATTCTAAAATAACTTAAAACAAATCTGACACTTATTCAAAATTTTCCATATCACTAGTTTCTTAAATGTTATGAAAATAAGAAAATAAACCTTAATTCCATTTAGTATTTCCGGACAGAAAAGTGGAACTACTTCTTCTCTCACACAGCTGTTTAGCTGTTACGTCATATGAGAAAAAACTCCTACCGCAAAGCCAATTACATAGAATGAATTTCGTAACCAGCTGACTATAGATTCACAGAAAATGGTAATATATATAAATATAAGGATTGTTTTTTCATTCCAAAAAATGAAAAACAATCCTTAATTAACTACAATTTTTTTTTTGTCGAAGACCTATTTTCAAATAAACTTTATTGTCTTATTTTCACATATGTTTTAAATATTATATTATCTCAGCAAGCTTGGTTTAAGCGTCCTTGGCATGACCGATATTAAAGAAAAAGCTGATTATGCACTCGAAGGAAACCACGAATCTGCTGTCGATGTGATTGTGACGTCACAGAATTTTTTTTCCATAATCCATTGCATTTATACTCGATGCATTCCAAAAAATGAAAAACAATCCTTAATTAGAAGCATGTGTACTTCGACATTATGGAGAACTTATAGAAATACTGAAATAAAAAATCAAACTTCAGTGTAATATATGACCCGGTGACACAAATAAAATCATTAATAAAATGCAATAAATTACATAACTGTATCATTCATGAGTGGCAAAGTAACTTATCAGGGTTGACACACTAGCCTGACTAGGCCTACTTGTTATCATTCCATAATCCCTCCCATTTTAGATATTGAATACTGAATTTATTCTTATTTTGCTCTTAAACTCAAAACTCGTTTGAATCTATGATAAAATGTAGCCTAAAAAATTGTTTTGTATCATTTGTGGTCGATGCCATGTTCAAAGTAATGCTACTTATCAGGGTCGACACACTAGTCTGGTGCCTACTTCTTAACCCCACCCCCCTCCAATCTATAGACAGGAATCAAATTTTACATGATTTCTGTACATTATTGAACAGCTGAGATGGATCAATGTACACATCGTGGGAGCCTAACTGAAAACAGGAACAGATAAACTAATACATAATATAGGAAATTCCCACCGAACTATTTTTCCGGATGCAAAAAGACTGAGAGGTGACATTTTGTAACACAAATAAAGAAAAGAGAATGCAATATTCATATGAGAAATAATCCATTATCCTTGAAAACAACGGAATCTGTGACACAAGGAGCACCAAAATTTTAATTTTAGATCTAACATTATATAACAAGGAATTCTTGTTTCTATGTATTAAATGAAATGTGTAGATCTAGCTGCATGCTGCATATGGGGTGCTATCTGTGTCGGTTCATTTGGATATTAATTATGCATATGAATAATTAATGCGTAATTAAGAAATGCATAATACATATGAATGACGTAACAATCTTTATGTATTTTCTTTTGAATTAATTAATGCATAATTAATTACGAAATCAAGGACCAAAATACACCGCAAGCAAATGAAATATGATGAGGTCATCAACCGAAGTATTGGATGGATAGAAAGGTGCCGATATATACATTTTAACGGCGACCAAAACGATCACATAGCATGAAGAAATGCTGAAACTATCATTAATTATGTACCCTTAGAATTAAAGGATAAGGGAATTGCACAACGACAAGGCATCAGATACAGTATTTAACCCGTAAGAAAATAAAATATGATGATGTTACAAATTCTAAGTATCGAATGGTCTGAAATGTGCTAAGATACACACTTTCTCGACGGTCAAAGTGACGACGTAGCATAAAAAATGCTGAAACATCATTATTATGTATCACAAGATCTATCGGGTAACAAAAACACAGCAGCAAGGCATCCAATACAGTCTCATCAGATGGAGAGAAGCAGTCATCCGAGATAAATCCATTACGTCGCTTAAAACTGATGAGATACACACATTCTATGTAGGGAAAAAATGCTGATACACGAGTAAAATAGAAACAAAATACCGGTACTGATTAATCCATCGTAATGCCATCCTATATTAGGAAATTGTCATCCACAACTCACTTCCGTACGATATTGCACAATTTATTTGTACGTTTACATATATATATATCATCCGATTCAAACAAGTATTGTCAATGTATGTCTCATACTCATGGTATATATATATATATATATATATATATATATATATATATATATATATATATATATATATATATATATATATATATATTTATAAACAAACAAAATTGTTGAAAAACAAGATTTCAAGATTTGACAGTATTCGTTTAAAACGGTAAGTTTGCTAAACAACTAATGAACGAAAACGAAAACAAGATATGAACTAATCAGGGTATAAAATAAATATATATAAATATAAAATAGGAGTATAATCTACTGAGTAGTAGATCATAACAGCATTCAAAATTTGAAAAAATTGTCAGTATACAACCCATTTGTGTATGTTATACATAAATTGCATGTTTGTCAACGATTACTGTCAATGTATGTTTCATACCCATCTTACATACATAACATTTTCTAAAACCACTGTCAGCATAATAGGTAATCGTACCCGGCAATATTCAGTGACTTCCAGAATTGACCGTATTCGTTTTAAGAAAGTAACTTTGATCAAAATTAAATGAAATAAATAAATTGCAAAATGTGAATTAATCAGTCTTTATTGTAAATCTTTTAAATACTTCAAAGTATAAGTTTTAGTAATGGTAAGTTTACAAATTTATTGATTTTTCAATGTACAAAATACATATTACTAGATATCAATATATATATATATATATATATATCAGAGCTCCTTATCACTTTGTAAATGATCTCAAATTTTACAATGTATATAAGGTATCAGTGAATAGATGATAAGTAGAAACAGAAAGTGATTGATAAAATACATAATACAGATATTATGATATAAGAATGATTATAAAGTGATCGTCGTGTAAAGAAACTTAAATATCATCATGTAAGAATAAAAGGATGGATCTTATTTTTATATCTGATTTTTTATTTTTAATGTCAGAACATTTATCATGAATATTAAGTGTTATGAAAATAGAAAACAGAGTATGTCAGAACATTTATCATGAGGAAAAAAAACAATTCCTCGCGTTAAAAAAAATCAGATAGAGTGATAAATCCTATGCATGGAATAATAATAATAATAATAAACTTACATATCATTTGTAATATCCTGCATCAACTGACGATTTGGGCAGGGCGACGTCATTACGGCAACCATTGTCATGATCAATGGGTAAAAAAGAAATATATGTTACTACATTATCAACACACACACACACACACTCACACACACACACACACTTGCGCACCCGTTCATATTATATATTGACTTAAGGACCTAAATGATCAGAGAGAGAGAGAAGTGAAATTAATAAACACAATTTTTTTCTTTTAATAAAACCCAAGAATACATAAGAGTTTGAATGACAATAAATAAACGTACGAAATATTTGCTTGTACTTTCCCGTATTGAGGTTCTATTGGAAACCTGTTCAAGATAAAATGAGAAAAATACGTCATAAAATATTATATTTTTATGATTTTTTTTATTTACAGTAGTTTTCAGAATTTATTATTTTTAAAAAACGCCAAAATTTACCTTCTTTGCATTTTATTTACGTATTCTTGTGCCATCGTCTTTCTTTTTTGTGTTTTAGTCCAGTAGTGATATATTTAAATAGTCGATTCGCTCGTAAGTACTACAGAGAAAAGTATATCTGATTTTCATCAAGGAATCGTATTTCCTAACATGACCAAGACTTCTATAAAACATAATGCATGAGATGATTTATTAGTCTTAAACATGAAAAATTTTATGTACATATTTTTCATACCAGATCCAGAATGTATGACATATGTATGAAAATTGTCATTATTAATTGACAAAATGTCGTCGATATATATAAATGTCAAATTAAAGGACACCGGTAACTTTTTCTTCTTTTGATTCAGCAGTTTATGAATGAAGTCTGCTTCGTATGAATAAAGGAACAGGTCGGCCAATAAAGGAGCACAATTGGTTCCCATAGGAATGCCGACAGTTTGTTGAAAGACCACGTCTCCGAACATTACAAATATATTGTCTATTAGAAATTCCAGCATGTTTTTATATCAACTTCAGTATATTTATGTGTAGAATCAGAGTGGTGTTTGACGAAATAAGTATCCTGATAGCCAATCACTAGATATTTAAATTTTCGGGTACCACCTTTAGTGAAAAAGCAGTTGTCTATGATGCTGAAAAGTCTTTCTTTTAATTTTTTATGTGGAATAGTAGTGTAAAGAGTAGACAAGTCAGAAGTTTTGATACTGTGAATTCGAGAAAAATTGTGTGCCTTTAAATTTTCTAAAAGCTGTTTAGAATTTTTAAGTATCCATATCTGATTTACACCGCTTCTGGAATAAGCAACTGTACAGTATTGTTGAAGTTTCTCTTTAAAGCCTGTCAATATCTTGGTAAGGAGTAAAGATAAAGGTTTGGTAGAACATTTGCTGGATCCTGCTATGTGTCTTTGCTTATATGGGGTTTTATGAAGTTTAGGTATCCAGTATAAATGTGGTAGCTCGAAATCGGTATCCGTTGTAGGTATATCAAATGAGCGTAATACGGACACGTGATTTTGAAGGATCTCGTCCTTTGAAAGTGAGCTACGTGTGTATGTAGGATTTCCAGAATTCGTATTAAACCCAAGTTCTTCTAATAAACAATTATAGTAATGTGCCTTACAAATATAAAAACTATATTATTTGAGGCTTTGTCTGCTGGTACCAGTACATATTGGTCATGTAACCTATCCAGTTCAGTTACTACTTCTGGATCATTAAATACAGAGGGATAACGTGTTTTCATAGTCCCTTTAATTTTTCGAATACGAGATTTTATCAACCATCGTATGGCTTTCAGCCATTCAGACAAAGTGTCTGGTTCTACGTCTTCATGTTTGGCCCATCGTCTGGCATAATCTTCGACAGAATCCATAACTAAACTGAAATTCATTCTGACTCCAATTACAGGAACGGGCTTCCCGGTATTTAGGGCCCCTTAAAATAAGATTTTTGAGGCTTTGATTTTCAACAATAGAAACGTCACCGGTAATGACATGCCCCATAGTATTGTATTTGAAAGGAGATGAAGCACATGAACATGTGACAGTGTTGTGTAGAAGATGGTTGATGTCTAGGCACTACAAAACCTGTTTGTAATTGAATAGCTTGGATGCGATGCAATGATCGCACCATCCCAATACATATGCTCAAAGTCATGCAGCTGTATACAGATTTCCATCCAGGACACTCAGATCAATTCAATTGAAATAAATAACCCAGTAACCAGGAAAATTTTAGGCCTACAAACGGGAGGCAGGGAATAGATCTAGAAGTAATTGACAACCGACCCAATGCCGTCTACGGTGGAAAAGATATGTGCTCACCCGGGATTGCCAAAGTGATTCAAAAATCAATGTATATATATATATATATATATATATATATATATATATATATATATATATATATATATATATATATATATATATATATATATATATGTGTGTGTGTGTGTGTGTTAATTATTTGCAGAATGTGATACACATTGACCTTGATGATCAGTTTTAGAACTCCTATAAAATATGAAGAATGATTTTTATTGTATGTTTTATTTTTTATTAACAGACAACCAAGATCGTCCCACATCCTCAGTCAACGCAGGTCGCGGACTTGAGCACCTATATTTTACCTTCATCCGAAAGTACTGCAAATGTTGAAAACTCTTCAAATTTTATCCCAGTTACAGTTACAGTGTCAGGTACATGACACCAAAGTCTTAATTTCAATACTGTTTACTTACAGGAAAAAGCTAATCCTGACTATTTATATATATATAATCTTCAGTTGTAATATTGTTGATGATAATCATCACAATAGTGTCTATCATTAAAAAGAGACACAAGAGACAACACAACTAAACTAAAAATAGAAACCAATGCATAGCATTAGCAGGTGTTTATAGAGAGACATGTAAAGGAACAACTGTAAGTGAATGTGCATAACAAAATCATCTACAATATTTTTATCAAAATTTTCATGTTTTTTAGTCTCTATTGTAACCACCACCATTATTGTTGTAGTCATCATCATTATCATCATCAGAAGAAGAAGGTCATCTACAATTACTTATCCAACCCAAGAGATCATTGTTGAATCACTTGCCATCATCGCCTTTATTTACTCCATCCTTGTTTTCTTCAATCAGTTCATCGGACAGTGTTATATTCAATGCACCCACAGTAGCTGCTGTTTGCACATCATTAGCTTCTTTAGATCCATTTCAGCAACCTACGGATAGTATAGAGATGACCACATTTACTGACCGAAGAGTAACGAGGTTTATGGCAAATAATTTGAATTTGAAATTGGACAATATCTCGGTGTAGAGTTTCAGGAGAATGTTTTTTATGTTCATAAAAATTAATAGATGTGAAACAATCTCACGTAAACTCCCTCCCTTTTCTGGCTTTGTCACGTAAACACCCTTCCCCCTACCTACAAAGCCAGAGGGTATACAACAGGGACTTGTGATTTTGAGAATCTTTGTGTAAAGAGGGTACACAGCAGTAACTTGTGATTTTGAGACTCTTTGTATAAAGAGGGTATGCAGCAGGTACTATGATTTTGAGAATCTTTGTGTAAAGAGAGTATGCAGCAGGTACTATGATTTTGAGAATCTTTGTGTAAAGTGAGTATGCAGCAGTTACTTATGATTTTGAGAATCTTTTTGTAAAGTGAGTATGCAGCAGATACTTATGATTTTGAGAATCTTTGTGTAAAGAGAGTATGCAGCAGGTACTATGATTTTGAGAATCTTTGTGTAAAGTGAGTATGCAGCAGGTACTTATGATTTTAAGAATTTTTTGTGTGAAGAGGTTATAAAAGATATATAGAGCATTGTGAAAGTTAATATACACTTTTTGTAATTCATTTTACAAATCTTGTCAAGGTTATCATAAATCTTGTAAAGAAACAAGAATGATAAAGCGGGGACTCATGATTTCAAGAATTTTTGTGTGAATAGGTGTACAGCAGGGATTTGTGATTTTGAGAATCTTTGTGTAAAGAGGGTACACAGCAGTGATTTATGATTTATTTTACAAAACTTGTCAAGCAACATGGCTGTTATTGTTTTTGTGTTATCATAAATCTTGTAAAGAAACAGAATGATGTTTATTTTAATAAAATATTTAAAACTTGTGAATGTGTTACCTATTTATTGACTTTTCAGAAAACTTAAACGAGATACAATGATAGAAACAGTTAAATTGATCAACGTTAATAAACCTTAAAGGACTATATAAATTGATATGATGGCATTTGACCATAAATGTAATAAAGTTCATATGCACTATAAAAAAAACTAGCTGAAAACAGAACAGTAGAATTGAATGCTTCATGGTTAAAGGGAAATAATTCAGATAAATATTGTGGATATCACATTTCTCAGTTAAGCAGTAGATATGTTGGAATCTTCAAATTTAAAAACATGTAAGATCAAAAGTTTCTTGTGAAAGATAAATAGTGATAAACAGCTCTTCTCATTTTCTCCTCATATTCATATAATTGCCATAGAATTAGAAAACGGTCAACGGGAAACAACTCCAATTACAATGAAGGGTTTTTTATTTCAATGGATGCAAGCATATATATATATATATATATGTATAAATAGTATATATTTATATTGGTAGAGCATTTATAATATATATATATATATATATATATATATATATATATATATATATATATATATACATAAAATAAAAAACCCTTTATACAACAAATGTATGATTTGAGAAAAGAAAAATTAAAGGTTGTAATTAAAGTTGTTTCCCTTTGACCGTAGTCTGCTGATCTGACAAATTAAAAGCTCCTCAGTTACATGCGTGAAGAGCTGTATATATATATATATATGTATGTATGTATCAGATCAGCAGACTACGGTCAAAGGGAAACAACTTTAATTACAACCTTTAATTTTTCTTTTTGTCAAATTATACCTGTGATGTATAAAGTTTTTCTTTTCAGGTTTCAGGTGAGGTGCATCGTTCGAGACTCAAAAATAGCAAAGTGATCACGAGAGAATTAGCCGAGACTTGGATTTATTGAACGGTATGGCAGATAATGACAACGACAGAGAAGAGCCCCCGTGTAAGAGACATAAACAGGATGTATCAACAAACGAACCGCAGAGTAGGAAGAGCCCCGCTGCCGCTGCCGTGACGGATCTGCAGAATCCATAGGACCTATCATCCGGACAGCCAATCCCGGGTCCCAGTAATAGCGGACGACTGAAGTACGATTTCTGTAAGGTCGGACAGAGGACGTTCAACAACAAGGTGGTAGACAGACATTACAAAGTGGACATACGACCTAACAAAAAAAAGGAACAAAGTTGTCAGACCTTCATGAGCAGTTGCAGGACATGTTTGATGGCGTGCTCGATTCGACCAGAGAAGGACTGCAAGGGTCCGACCTCGGATCGTGCATCACGACGCTCTGACCAACCCTATATTCGTGTCGTTAAGACCTATGAATCGCCTTTCAGGGAAAACGGTAATGGATCATGTCGAACCGGTACTCACCAGTCACGAAAATTTGCCCATGAACGAAACGTTTCACGTCCACGTCGGCACCATGGAACTACCCAAAAGTGGGGCTAAAAGTTTACCTATCAATGGTCTTTGGGGTCCCGATAGCTCTCTGGATAAAACGAGATCCATCTTGGAGATCGTCAACGACGACCTGACCTGCATGGTAAGAGCGATTGCCATGGCTTATCTGGCTGCGAATGCCGTCACCACGGCAGAATGGCATGACCTCAACATCAACAATAGTCAATCCATGGAAAAACGCATCTCAGACACCGGGAAATGCCCGCAGTGGTTCTACACCGATCTAAAATGTGAGAAAAAGGTACACAGACAGACCGCTCTGACCATGGAACTGTGTCGGCGAGCAAACGTGACGACCCATCGGCAATTGACCCTAGGCGACATCGAAGATTTCGAAAACGTGTTCGACGTTGACGTATTGGTAGTGGATTCCAGAGTAGGTAACAAGTTAATTCGGGTTCCGAAAGAGGAAGAAGAAGAAGAAGAAAGAAACGTGTGGCAGACACTATACTTGTACCAAGTGGAAAATGAAGCGGAGTCGCACTTTCACGCCATCATCAATATTTGCAGCTTCTTTGGACAAGGTAAATTTTGCAGCCGTTGTCTCAAACAGTACAAAGATTTGCATCAATGTCAGTCCGCCTGTTTCGCCTGCAAGTGTAAAACCGAATGTCTATGGGGGACCAGATGAGTTGCAGGTCGTGTCACGTGACATGTCGGTCTTGGGATAGCTTTCGAAGCCTACTCGAAGGCAAGCCGGGGAAAGAACGATGTCAACGATGGTGGAAATGTTCCACATGCAAGTGAACGTTAGACCGGAGAAAGAGAAATCCCGAACTTCACGTCTGCGGGGAGTGGCACTGTCTATGTTGCGACCAATACGTAGACGAACGTCATCAATATAAAAATTTCAGATACCAAAGTATAAATCAATAGAATGTCCAGGACATAGATACAAATCCGGTAAAAATGGACAAACACGGAGCTCTGGAAACCAAGAGGTGGGATCAGGTGCCATGGAGGAGTAAGCATCCCCTGTCGACCGGTCACACCCGCCGTGAGTCCACAGTGAAGTCCAATGAAACAAGTGAGGAGTGTATCCTCGTCACAATTGGTACAGACGTCTCAACAACCGCAAACGAAAAGGCAACTCAACATTTCACTTAGTGAAACAGAGTAGTCGCAAACAAGACTATTAAACCGACCGTAAAATTTGCGGAACGTTGACATTAAACGCGGTTTTCGATATCCCTGTGTCAATAATTTGTCAGTGAGTAGTTTACCTTTGTATATGAAATCTTCATTTGTTGTGCACGCCCTGGCATATCGGATCATTTGTGAAATATAAACTCCATATGCGGGTGACTGAGGGATATTACTACTTAAATGTGGAAAATGTAACATCAGAGCCACCGAAAGTAAGGACTCGGAACCGCGTTTCATCTTCTTCGACTTCGAATGCACACAAGACGATCGGATGGTGAAGTGCAAGGAAGGGTATGCCCTGCGGCGTAATGCAGACGTCCTAGAAATGCCGTGTGCCAACTGACTCGATGGATCGACTTTGCAACAAAAAGATCACATCATCAAGGAGACGAAATTTGTCGATTCTCTTCTCGCCCAAGTGCCCTCGTAGGGATATGCTGCCAGAAACAACTACAGTGACGTCTCCAATCAGTGGCTGGAATGGTGTATAGAACAAAATCGAAGGGTCGGGCATCCCATGTTCATCTCTGAACGACGGGGAATACCGCTTACCGGGAACTAGGTATTGTTTGGACCATTACCAATAACCACCATTGCCAATAACCGAACCCAATACGGCTTACGAATTTCATCAAATTCATCCAAGGGTTTTGTTGCAAGTCTACCAAACTCTCTGAGGAAAAAATTAACTGGTTCATTTGATGATGCTGCTGATGTTGATCATACAACACCAGAGAAACCACATTGGAAGCATCTTAAAGGTAACAAACATGCCATGAAAAAAACAAGGAAAGTGGAACTTGGATGGTTAAATTTTGATACAACAACACAATCTTTCAAGCAAAGTCGAAAGGAAAAAAGTTGCGGGACAAGAAAAGTTCATGTCCCAAAGGAGGCAACAAAAGATGTCTTGATGGAAAAAGCTAGGAAGTTTTCTTTCCAAAAGGAAAATTTAAGTTAGGACAACTTAAAGATTTTGTACTTGAACTTCGTGATTTCTCAGAGGATGTCATGATATCCACAGAAACTGTTTCTGGCATGTACTTAACCACAGGTTTGCCGTTATTAAGATTTTTCTTGGCAACAAAGCCAATTGATCATTTCCAGACCACTTCTGAATCAACAAGTCCAATACTATATTCACATGAGAGTGACAAGTCCATCAGAGTTTCAGATTTCAGCATGATTGGAAACCAGGATGTAGAATCAGTGCAAGATACCTTTACAGAGAATGAAAACAGTGTCCTTATGTATATGATCCTATAGAGTTTGATGGAACCCTAAAGGTACCACCTTTAGTAAGCCAAACTCAGACATTGGACATATAACCATCATACTTGTCATCTGTTAATGAGAATCCATATCAATCTACAGATCTTGACAGCTTCATTGGAGACATTTGTATCTGTTGACTTTCATAATGAAGTCCTTGTGCCTGTATTGGATAATTCATTCATACAATCTTGTGCAGACTTTGCCACCACTTGAAATGAATATACACAGGGGAGCAATGTCATTCATGGAACTGATAAGTTATTTCAAAGATGAAAATATTGCCCTCAGGCAACTGGTTATCAGTCGAATACATCCTAACGGAGAAAAAGAGATGGCAGAAGTCACTGGTGGGTCTTGCGTGATCTTGACACCAAATTCTTGAGTGAATTTTATGGGCGCTGCACTATGGGGATAATGCCAACATTACGACATGATTTCGCTGAAGATGAATGGAAAGCCGTGGCAAGAATTTTATTACATGGCTACACTTTTGCAAATTATTGGTCAGTGCAGCTTTCACAAACCTTTCTCCAGCATTGTATCTATCCAGATGAAAAACTAAAATCAGAAGATCTTCTTGCTGATTTTTATATGTATGTATCCTTGCTTGACAGTCCAGGGAATAACCCTATATAGAGTTGTTACAGAAAATAACAAACGCGTGTTATTCTGAAAATGTATAGATGTTATATCTATTGAAAGTGTAACATGCAATAACACATGGATGTTATTGTAGAGAGTTTTTCATATTGTTGGGATTTTAATCCTTAGCAATGTTTTTCAGTGCATACTAAATTATGGCTAACATTCCATGGACTTCACAGAACATGCTTCAGTAAAAATATTATATGTGCAAAAGTCTGAAAGATGTGGTTTTATCTTTTGTAATAACAGAGCATAGTTATTACAGAAAGATTTTAACTTCCTGTAACAACAAACATGTGTTATATTCATTTTACTAAACCTTACATCGGTTTAAAATTTTTGCTCATTAAATTTTCATTCTTGCTATGAAAATATTTTGATGCCAAGAAAAAGAGATATCAAACTTTTGAATGTCTTCATTGTGAAAAGTACATGATAACACATATATGTTATTGTATGGGACATATTTTCCTGTAAGATATAACAGATATGTGTTATAACAGGTTTGATAAAGAAAAGGGAGATTACCCATGTTTGTCCCACAATAACACATATCTGTTATTTTTCTGTAAAAATTGTATAGCGTTATACCCTGGACTGCTTGACAAGGAAACAATTTCAAAGGCAATTGACAACTATGAATCTGTAGAATTTGGTGATGTTCTAGATGCATTAAGTATGCATGATTGTAAATCTACACCTACATCTGATAAGGGCTATTCCAGAAAAAAAATGTCTCCTGGGGGCAGAACGCCCATGGAATTTAGAAGTATCACCAATGAATTTTTAATTAAAAACTACCCCCAACTACTTTATAATTTTGGTAAAAAAAACCACCAACAAATTTAAATAAAACTTGTTTTTTCATAGATTTAATCTTATATAGCTTTTGCCTTTTATTGCAATACAGTGGTCAAGACAATGCATGTTAGTGGTGTAACTGTACATCAATACAACAATATATTGGTATTTTATTTTCGCTGCTAAGATATCCTTATTACCTTTTGTTTTTCCGATGCCATTTTCTGATTTTTTTTTCACTTTCACTTTGAAGACTACCAACACATAGATGGTAAAAACGGTAAAACGATTGCAGCATACATTGGCAGAGTAAACTTTTTCCTTTTTACTTTTTCCTGAATATCAAATTTATATTGCAACGCCAAAGAATTGTTCAGAGGTCCGTGTTTGTCCATTTTTACCGGATTTGTATCTATGTCCTGGACATTCTATTGATTTATACTTTGGTATCTGTAAACTTTTCCAGGCCACTTCTGGCCAGGAACATGACAATGTCAACCTCTACCCAGGAGGGCGCCACTTTTTCGGATTAAATCAGTACAAAACGAATATCTATTTTTATGAACAAAGTTCACTAATACATATGGTTTTTCGCTCTATAATTTTTAAGATGCCAGTGTTTAATCGATAAAACAATTTTGTATAAAAATATAACTGTAAAATAACGAAAATAATAGGGATAAAATAAAGCGTGTTTTATCATTTTCATACAAAGCGATCCGTAAAATGCAATTACCGACCGGAAAATATGAAAGAGAAAAGATACGAAATTATACAAATATGTGACTGGGGACTGATAAAACACAACGAGACGTTAATCACCGATGAAGGCAGTGCAGGGCCTAATGTTCATTTCAAAATCAGTATTGACCCCGCTCCCAATGCATTTTTTTTTTCTTTATTCATAACCCAACCAGCACATTTTAAATGGAATTTTCCCCCATCAATACATTTTTTTAATCAATGGCGTTCTGCCCCCAGGAGACACTTTTTTCTGAAATAGCCCTAATACCAAAGCCATTCTTTTGGAAATCGCACATAAGGAGATCATTTAAACACCTACATTTATCAGCAATTGCTGGAAAGACGTGTTTTCAGCTTTGAACATCAGAAAACCCCAGTTACATCAACTGTATGAACATTTTGCCCTGTGGCACACACTTGTGCATGTTTGTTTCGGCTGCCAAAGTCTTATGAAAGTTTTATGAATTTCCATGCTGAATTTGATAATATATTTAATACATGTACTTACATCTGATGTATGGCTTATGGACATTGTGTGAATCTAAAGATTCAATTCAAAATTGATCATTGAAACTTTTACACCATTTTGTGTAAACAATTTATCTGAGCATCACAACGTCAGGAATCTCATATGTGCAAAAGGCATACAATACATGTGTATTATATACATCCATACTTATATGAAAAAAAATGACAAAGATTTATTTTAAACACAATAACTGATAATGTTTCAAAACTTTGTTATTTTCTCTTCTTTGATATTACAGGTTTGTTTATTTACATATATTACTCAATGCTGTAATAGTGCTTACATGTAGAACAGTTATGAATTTGCTTTCAGTGCAAGCCATACAGATTTGTAAATGTTCTGTACTGAGCATAGTTTTATGAATATAAAATAACCGATTCATGCTTTGAACCTTTGTTTCAGCTTCCCTACATACTGATTACTAAGTTACCAGAAACTACTTTTGATGCCTTATTTAAATCTGCAAAAAACAAAAAGTTTTTTTCACTCCCCAGTATATCTAGTATGGATTTCCAGATTAACAGATTTGTATTTTCCTTATATATTGCACATTTATAATTTGCATTACTTGTGCTTTAGAATATAAATTCTAATTTACTTGTGTAAAATACAGTGTAGTAGAATACAATCATTTTATTTTTTTAGCAATGGTTTTAGCTAAATGTACTCAGCCCATATTGATCAAGAAATATTCAGTAATCCAGACTATTAAGAATTTTAAAGCTAGGCATGGAAAAATACCAAAGTACCAGTATAACATTTTCTTGACTATGCAATCATGCAAAAGTCTTTTTTTATTATCATGAATAAATGTCTCTTGATTTTTAGCCTACCGTCAACGGATGGTGAGCTATTGATATGGCCCTGCATCCGTCGTCAGTCCGTCGTCTATCCGTCCGTCCTGAACAACACTTGTTACCGCTATTTCTCAGAAAGGACTAAAGGTATCTCCTTGAAATTTGATAGTTCCCCTTGAGGTCTAGTTGTGCATATTACATTTTCAGAGAGATCGGAATTCAACATGGCCAACAGGGGGCCATCTTGGATTTTGACCAAAGGAAGTTTGTTACCGTTACTTCTCATAAAATGCTGAAGGGATCTACCTGAAATTTGACATGAAGGATACCCTTGAGGTCTAGTTGTGCATATTACATTTTGAAAGAGATCGAAATCCAACATTGCCGACAAGGGCCGTCTTGGATTTTGACCAAAGGAAGCTTGTTACCGCTACTTCTCAGAAAGTACTGAAGGGATCTACTTGAAACTTGACATGAAGGTTCCCCTTGAGGTCTAGTTGTGCATATTACATTTTCAAATAGATCGATATCCAACATGGCCGATAGGTGGCCATCTTGGATTTTGACCAAAGGAAGTTTGTTACCGCTACTTCTCAGGAAGTACTGAAGGGATCTACTTGGAATTTGACATGAAGGTTACACTTGATGTCTAGTTGTGCATATTACATTTTCAGAGAGATCAGAATCCAACATGGCCGACAGGCGGCCATCTTGGATTTTGACCAAAGGATGTTTGTTACCGCTATTTCTCAGAAAAGACTGATGGGATCTCATTGAAATACATCAAGATTTCCCTTAAGATCTAGTTGTGCATATTGCATTTTCAGAGAGATTGGAATCCAATATGGCCGATAGGTTGCCATCTTGGATTTCGACCATAGAAAGTTTGTTATTGATATTTCTCAAAAAGGACTGAAGGGATTTCCTTTAAACTGGACATGAAGGTTTCCCGTAAGGATTAGTTGTGCATATGACATTTTCAGAGAGATTGGATTCCAACATGGCTGATAGGTGGCCATCATGGATATTGACAATGGAAGCATTTATTTCTCGGAATGTACTGAAGGAATCTTTTCGAAATTGATTATAGGGGTTCCTTCTGAGGTTTAAATATGCGTATTACATTTCCAGAGAGATCAAAATCCAAGATGGACACCTGTCGGCCATATCGAATTCCATTCTTTCTTAAAATGTAATATGTTCAATTCAAGTTCAGTTTCGTTATAATCTTGTGAAAAAAAGTATTTCACAGAAATATGGATTTAAGTTCAAATTCAATGTTGAGACACAAAGTAAGAGAAAAGAACAGTCTGTCATAGATCAGACATAGAACATTCCAGGGTGGGCACAAAGATCCCTCAGGGATCTCTTGTTTTCATAAGCAGTTAGTGAAATATTACTTTAAACTTGTAATTTAAGTTGGATAACTATTGTTCAATTTTGATGATGTGTAAATTTTTATTCCTCTGGCATCAAAGAGGGGCTATATTGGTCAATATGTTTGTATTTCTGTAACTTTGTCTATTTGCAACATTTTTGTTTTCATCTTATGGGTTCCATAACTTAGTTTTTCCCGTCAAATACAAAACTGAGTATGAAGTTTTATATCAATAAGATCTAGGATTTGTATGAATAGACATTGTCATTTTGTTTTGATTTCTTTGATTTCCTCCCCTTTGGTTTGTTATGCAGCATTTATTCGTGTGTTATACATGTGAAGAAATGCTTTTGTGAGAACATTTGCTGAAATCTAATTTTTTGAATTTTTCATGACAGCAAAAAGGAGAGGAGTCATTTTTTCACACTGTCAGCTTGTCGAGTTGTCTTGCAAAACACAGTAGGTATTGCAAGTACATTTCTGCAAGGTTCTCAACAAAGTTTGTGTTTTTGACAATATCA
Organism: Atrina japonica; assembly: GCA_030159075.1. Classification (NCBI taxonomy): domain Eukaryota; kingdom Metazoa; phylum Mollusca; class Bivalvia; order Pterioida; family Pinnidae; genus Atrina; species Atrina japonica. Next base: position 789,982 of record BROG01000153.1, read on the forward strand.
GCTAATGTGTGGATCAGGGTGGGGCAAAATAGGTCTCAGGTGGTAGCCTTCTGAAAATCATCTCCAGATTTGCTGCATGGATCAAAAAACTAATTTTGCATCGGTGTGATCTACATGTACATACGACAAGCTGACAGTGTGAAAAATTACCCTCCTCCTTTTTGCAGTTATGAAAAATTCAAAATAATTAAATTTCAGCAAAATGTTCATGTATGTATGAATTTAATTTGTTATTTTTGTAGAAATTGGAAAATTAATTTTTGACACATTTTGTATGTTTTTTCATTGATTTTTGTATTATTTCTTTGATACCCATCCCTTTGATTCAATATAATGCATTAATTTACATGTATTTGTTTTAGCTGTAATTGCATGTTGAAGAAGAAATGCTTTCATGAGAGAATTTTGCTGAAATCTAATTTTATGAATACTTTAAGACTGAAGCTGTCAGCTTGTCCTTCGATACTGAGGAAGAATTTTGACCAAAGTCCTGAAACAATTCTATGATTTTTGGCCAGGTTGGCTAAGGGATTGATCAAGGGTGGAGCAAAATAGCTCTCTGCGGTACCCCTCCTTAAAAATCTTTTTTTTTTCCAGAACCACTGCACAATTTGAAAATCTAATTGCATCTGATTGATTTACATGGATTTGACAAAACGTGTTCAAAATCAAAGTTCTGATATCGGAATAGACATGTTAACAATCAGTTTATCTTTTGAACCTAACTTGTAAACCATCAGCCTCAGGAATGTAGTCTATCACCAAAATGATGTGTCTGGTTACCATTTAGACAGTTAAGTTAATATCCCCTTGTGACGAATCGCCGGGGGATATAGGGATCTGCCGGTATGTACTATATTTGCCTGGAGTATAACTCTCAGACCATGCATGATCATTTCATCAAACTTCATACACGTCAAGACCACGGGGGCCTCCGTGGCCGAGTGGTTAGAGCATTGCGCTTTAAAACACAAGGCCTCTCACCTCTGGTTCGAATCGCGCTACGGTCATTTCGAATTAAGTGGGAAAGTTTGCCAGTTTTCTTGCGGAAGGTCGGTGGTCTTTACCCGGATAACCGGGGTTTCTCCTCCACCAATAAAAAAACTGAACGCCATCATAGGACTGAAAAATTGTTGAGTATGGCGTAAAACAAAAAATCAAATCAAATCAAATCAAATCAAACGTCAAGACCACATCGAGGCGAAGTGCAGTGTGCAAGAACCGTAACTCTTGCTTCCATTTTTACAGTTAATCCATTTCTTAAAAAAAATCATTTTTCTATTTGACCTTGTATGTACGGAATATCAAAATCAAGTGTGTGCGTGTCATTTTTCTATTTGACCTTGTATGATACCACATTATCTTTAGAAAATACACATACTTTTCAAATTGGAGCTCAACTGATGAAGTCTAATGACAGAAACGATCGTCTTGAGCATTATAACTTTGGTATTATGTTTATAATATTTATCACCACTAGGTCGTCGCCACTGTTGGTGGACCGTTTGAGTCCCCGAGGGTATACATAAACCTAGTACCTGGTATTTCGGTCCCTGCTGATAATCCTATACTAAAGTAATATTTGGCACTGGTAACACCATTTAAATTCCAAAGTTTTCTAAAGCTAAGATAGTCATCTTTTAACAGAGGTTACTCTTAGACGGATTTCGGCTATACATGTAGATTTATTATTTGACCTTGTATGATACCACTTTCTCTTTAGAAAAGACATACAAATATGACTATAAAAGATAAGTGAAGAAATATTTGAAAATTCAGAATAATTTTGTTTACAAGGCAGCAATGCACTCCCGCGTTGTTTTATTTTTGTGAATTATGAATTTACTATGTGATTGTATAATTTTCAAACTTTACAACATGATAGTAGAATTATTTTTAACGATCGTTTCTTGACAGACAGTCGCAATTAACATAGGGAATATTTTATTCAGTGTGTTGGTATGCACGGAATATGTTTAAGTGCGTGCGTGTCATATTTATTTGACCTTGTATGATACGACATATTTATACACATACTTGTTCAAATGGACTCAACTGATGAAGTCTAATGACAGAAACGATCGTCTGAGCATTATAACAATTATGATAATTTTATCACCACTAGTTGTTGGTGGACCGTTTGAGTCCCCGAGGGTATACATAAACCTAATATTTATTTCGTCCCTGCTGATAATCCTATACAAAGTATATTTGGCACTGGTAACACCATTTATTCCAAAGTTTTCTACTAAATATCATCTTTTAACAGAGGTTACTCTTATATTTCGGCTATACATGTAGATTTATAACGACCTTGTATGATACCACTTTCTCTTTAGAAAAGACATGCATTATAAACTGACATAATTGACAGAAACGATCGTCTAGCATTATAACATTAATTATATTTTTTATTACGACATATTATTTTGTTAGGCACATATGTTATAACAAGATAATGTATCTTGTTATTACAACATAATATTTTGTTATTGCGACATAATATTTTGTTATGACAAAATAATTTATATCTCGTTATAACGACATAATATCGTGTTATAACGACATAATTGATGTCGTTATAACAACATAATAAGTCGTTATAACGAGACATATGTCTTTGTAACGACATAATTTTATTACTACATGAACGTGTCGACTTTTATGACTATAAAAGATAAGTATTAAAATTCAGAATAATTTTGTTTACAAGGCAGCAATGCACTCCCGCGTTGTTTTATTTTTGTGAATTATGAATTTACTATGTGATTGTATAATTTTCAAACTTTACAACATGATAGTAGAATTATTTTTAACATGATTGCAAAATAAATAATTTGACAATTTTCTTTCTTTACTTGACAGACAGTCGCAATTCGTTGTCTAACATAGGGAATATTTTATTCAGTGTGTTGGTTTGCACGGAATATCAAAATCAAGTGTGTGCGTGTCGATGGAGTTTTGGCCGCCATGAGTTATAAACTCTACAACATCAAATTCCCAACAACTACAAAAGAAAAAATGACAACAAAGATGACATTTTTTAAGAAAGCACTTTTCTAACATGTGTTGGGCGCACTGGAAAATTCGAGCACCACATGAGAATGAAACCAGTTTCATTTGCAGGAAAGGCCATCATGCTATTGATGTTCAGGCAGTAGCAGATGCATCACTTATGTATTAAACGCTAGCTTAAAAAATGAGTGTAATGTCGTATAATTATCAAATATATCTTTTTAATCTAATTAAATAAATTATAATGTAAAATTGAAAAAAAAAAACTCAAATCCATCGATAACAATGATTTCACTCAAACAGATCAAATACAAGAGACCAAACAACAATCTTGTAATGCATGATTAAAGGCCCATGACCGGCGGTTTACACTCAGCTAGGTTGTTAATCCAGGGCCCAAGTCACCAAAATTACTCAATACTCAAGCTCAACTTTTATTTCATCATTTTGAATATATATTTGTTTGTAAAACTTCCAAATTTTAGTGAATAAGAAACATGTTATTATTTTACATCATTCACATATACATTTTTTTGCATCAAAATTATGATTTTCTTATGAAAATATAATGAATATGTTGAGTACGATACTCAAAATATGAGTACGTACTCAAATATTGTTTTCAATATTTCTGAAGTTTTCGTTTTCTTCAAATAAGCAATATCTTTTAACTTCATTTAAAATTGTACATCAATATACAAACATGTTCAGTTGCAGAATAAATTTTGCGTGTTTTTGCCTTAAAAGCATGAAAAGTTGGTTGAGCTTGAGTACTGGGTAAATTTGGTGACTTCGGGCCCTGAAGTAGTAACCGAGCTGTACAGATTAAATGACCAATATGTACTGGTCCCGGCTGACAAAGCCTCAAATAATATAGTTTTTATTTGTAGGCACATTACTATAATCTTTTATTAGAAGAACTAGGGTTTAATGCGAATTTTGGTAATTCTACATACACACATATCTCACTTTCAAAGGACGAGATCATTGAAAATCACGTGTGCGTATTACGCTCTTTTGATGTACCTACAACCGATACTGATTTTGAACTGCCATATTTGTTTTGGATACCTAAATTTCATATAAACCCCATATAAGCAAAAGTACACAGCGGGAACCAGGAAATGTTCTGCCAATACTTTATCTTTACTCCTTTCCAAGATACTGACAGCCGTTAAGGAGAAACTTCAGCAATACTGTTCAGTTGCTTATTCTGGAAGCGGTGTAAATCAGATTTGGATACTTAAAAATTCTAAACCACTTCAAGAAATTTGAAGGCGCACAATTTTTTCTGTGTTTCTTTTCACTTAAGGTGGTACCAGAAAATTTAAATATCTAGTGATTGGTTATCATGATACTCATTTTGTCCAACACCAATCTGATTCTACACATAAATACACTGAAGTAATAATATTAAAAATCTCAGATACAAAACTATAAATCTTGAGAATGTCCCGGATATGGGTACAAATTCTGGTAAAAATGGACAAACACGGACCTCTGGAAACCAAGAGGTGGGATCAGGTGCCATGGAGGAGTAAGCATCCCCTGTCGACCGATCACACCCGCCGTGAGTCCACAGTCAAGTCCAAATGAAATACGTGAGGAACGAATCCTCGTCACAATTAGTACAGACGTCTCAACAACCGCCAACGAAAAGGCAACTCAACATTTCAACAAGTGAAACAGAGTAATCGCAAACAAGACTATTATACCAACCATACAATTTTCGGAACGTTGACATTAAACGCAGTTTTCGGTATCCCTGTGTCAATAACTTGTCAGTGTGTAGTTTACATCTGTATATGAAATGTTCATATGACCCACACAGTGAATTCAAAATTTACAGCATGACAAGCGTAAAGAGCATGAGGGGTTTTATTTTTTAATTATCATGTTCTCAAAGTTAAGAGTCTTATTCCGACTGCCGACTGTTAATCAACAGGAGTAAAGTCGTGAATCCATTACTTTAACATACAGTAAAACCTGCTATAGTGGTCACCTCTATAGAAGGATTACCTGTTTATAAATGCCAGTTTTTTCAAGTCCCTTGACTGCATACTTGAACATAATTGAACCTGTGTAAAAGGGTCACCTGCACATAAAGGTCAATATTGTCTGGTCCCTTGGATGGCCCCTATATACAGGTTTCACTGTATCTCAATAGGAAATGTTTACTCAGAGTAATTACGAATTTAGAGTAGACTCTATGAAAATATATTTTTGATATACATTAAACATTTATTCCAGAAACGGTGTAAATCAGATGTGGATACTTAAAAATTCTAAACAACTTTTAGAAATTTTAAGTTCACACAATTCTTCTCAAATTCACAGTATCAAAACATACGACTTCTTTACAAATTGTCATTAAATGCATACATACAGTTACAACAACGACCGTGCAATAAATAACGTGGTATTGAGCTGTAGTTGGATACGGAAATTGTGGCTTAATTAGTCACATTAAAAACTAAGAATTAAGTAATAGTAAATATAAACGATTTATGTTTTGCCTTTGAAAACTACAAATTTATATTTTGATAATTCACTAGTATTCAAAATGAAGATATTTAATTGACCACATATTTCGTTAGGCTATGAAATATTTCTGATCATAAACTCTCTGTAGTTGGTGATTGTTACAGTTATTCAGTACCAGTGCATCTGGTGTAAGTCAGATGTGCATGTGCCCAAGATCCTGTGCCTCGATTTTATTGAAATATAAAAAAATCTCATATACCAAAGTATAAATCAATAGAATGTCCAGGACATAGATACAAATCCGGTAAATATGGACAAAAAAGGAAGCTAAACCCATTAGGCCTACTGGCGTAGCCTACGTCATGCCAACTGTAGATAAATATACCTATAATATGAAAATACCATAGGGATGGTACAGTAACTTATACAATGCTGCCACATTATTTTGCGAACCTAAGACTTTGATAACTAAAACTGGAGACACTAATAGGCAAACAATCATAAAATTAACACAACATAAGTTAATCGCATTCGCGTTTTCCAGTTTTTGACAAAAACATGTTGATTTGTTTAAACAAATTCCCGTAAACTGAATAACAAACCATAAACATAGTGTTCTAACCCGAGATCCAAATGTCGCATGATTTTGCGCAGTGTTTAGTTTCCACGTGGTTGAAACTATAATTCAAGTATGGTGTTTCATATTCCATCATACTATATGATTTTAAATCTAACATGAGTACAAACGGGATGGAAAAGTTGTCATGCACCAATACGTCGTTTCCGAGATCCGGAACGGTTCAGAAATTACAACGCACTGATCATGTGACTTTGAGAAAATTTAGGGCATTTTGGTCGAGGTGAATACGAATTAACCATGGAGGGTAGAGGGCATCAATATAAATTAAAAAAGTAAGTGCTGATATGTGGTGTCATGTTGTAAAACGGATCGGAGAGAAAAATAAATCAGATAAATATCAGTGGATGGATGACAATTCATTTAAATATTATAAACATACTACCAAAGTTATAACGACTTTCCTAATAAAAATATGAACCTACAACTGAAGCGTATTTATAGCATTTAGGTTACGATACGCTGACACTGATGTAAACTTTGAGACAAATCAGGAGTATAAACCTAGCCAACAACTCTTAAGATATAGGATAATGTTTAGAATGTTTATCATTTATCAGCTGATGCGAAGACTACTGTAGTGTGCCCGCCATATAAGCACAATACAGTGCAAAACTGATATTACATCCAGTGAAAAGTGGTTCAATGTAAACTTGACGATATTTTTTTGTAATTGATGATTTTGCAAATTCTTCTATTATCATCTATTGAAACACATTTATGCAGTCTTGCTTGCGATTACTCTGTTTCACCGAGTTAAATGTTGTCTTTTCGTTGGCGGTTGTTGAGACGTCTGTATCAATTGTGACGAGGATTCGTTCATTTGGACTTGTATGTGGACTCGAGGCGGGTCTGACCGGTCTACAGTGGATGCTTACTCCTCCATGACACCTGATCCCACCTCTGGATTTCTGTGTTTGTTCAATAATCACCACATTTGTATGTGTGCTGGATATCCTGAGTATTTATATTTTGGTATCTGGGATGTTTATACTTTATGAAAAACAGTGATGTTACGTAGAGACGTTAAAAACAAACGATTATACTGATTAATGTATATAATATTTGGTTGAAAAGACTCAAAATGGTTATGGAACAGCTCGGGAAACTTCCAAAAAATTCAATTATGATTCTTTTCAACCAAAGGGATAAATATTGTACGTTTCGGATACCGCAACTGAGACTCTGTTCGATAAAGGCCCTGGTATGATCCCACAAATATAAACTACCGCCTTTTATGAGGTCAAATTTTGTGGACAAATCATGAACATCAACCATTATAGATTAAAACTTTGAAGAAAACAATATACATCTAGTCTCTATTCATAAATGTGAAGACGAATTGAACAGTAAAGGGGAGGTAATTCAAACTCAAATATTGCAACTACGTAGACAACCTAATGATGTACGTGTCATGATATTATTAACAATACCAAAGTTACAGTTTTATTAGAAAAGTTGTCAAAATAAATAATCAAGACGATCGCTTCTGTCAATAAGACTCATCAAATGAGTTTGAATTATGCATCCTAAAGAAAACGTGGTATCATACAAGGGCTTATAATAAATCTAAATGTATTGCTAAATCTGTCTAAGACGAAACCACTGTAAAAATAAATTTCTTAGCTTTTGAGAATTTTTTCTTCTTTTTTTTTCTTTTTCATAGTCATAATTTAATAGCCATCAGAAATCATTCCAATACAATTCTACGGAAAAAATTAATTATCGGTCATTTCTTCAAAAATGTGCTTTATGTTCTATTTTTTTTCGTAAATTTATTTCATATCTTATAACATCAAATGGAGGTAATACCTCTACAGAGGTCCTCTATATATTCCCAACCAGTGGTGCCAGTGGCCCTCTAATTGGGAAAGTGGATATAAGTAGGAAAGTACACCAAATTATACATATATATAACCGGAACATTAATGTTCCGTTTTAGGCTCCCTTTGGTGCATATTTAACTTAGCTCGAGGCATTTCCTGTTACAATCACGTGGAATTTGTTGTCACATTTACCGTAGAGTTGCATGGAAGTTTTGTTAAAACAGTCTAAAACACCACGTGGGTAGCTTTTGAGAAGTTTAGTATTTAAATGGTGTTATCTGAGCGAAGTATTACTTAAGCCTAAAATAAACGGCTGGTATGGAAATACTAGATATTGGGTTTATTAATTGTATGTCATCCACGTTTTATCTAAAACGTAGGTAACAATTTGATATATTAAACATACGATATATGTTATTATAATAAAAAGAATGTTTGTGGTCAAGTGAAAATACCTTAAGCATGTAGAAAAGAGAAACCATGAAATACAAGCACTACCTGTTTTATAGAACGCTGACGAGTCCGGAAAATGACAATATTACGTTGTGACTATTTGACTATCTGTTTTATCTTTGGGCGAATTTGTTTCAAATAAACCAGTTTGCAAACCAGTTATGCAACTAAAACGTAAATTCCCTTAAAAGAAAATCAATAAAACAACATTATTTAGAAAGATGTATTGGCGCACATAAGTCGTCTGATTTCTGGCCAAGCATTAAGCCTTTTATTTCTAAGAAAACCAAAACGGATGACAATATTATTGTGTTAACGGAAGATGAAAAAATTGTAAATGATACTAGCAAGATTTGTAATATTTTAAATAATCACTATGTAAATGTATCCAGTGAAATAGGGAAAGATTTTTTTTAACCCAGACGAGCACAGCAGTATTAAAGCTATTAAAGAAAATATTTCTATCTCTAATAATTTTGATTTCCAAGAGACTAATGTCGAAACAGTTACATAAATTATAATTAAAATATATGTTGTGAAAGACATAGGGGTCGATAATTTTTTCTGCAAGACAAAAAGCTGGAGCTCCCATTTTAAACAATCACATAACTAATCTTATCAATGATTCTATAAAAACTGGCGTTTTCCCTGACCGACTCAAGCAAGCTCAAATTATTCCACTACATAAAAAGATGATCCACTGTCTAAAAAGAACTATCGCCCTGTTAGTATTTTACCCATAGTTTCTAAAGTTTACGAGAAGGTTTTATCCATACAACTATTAGATTATTTTGAAACCATCTTTAATAACTATCTTTGTGCTTTTAGACAAGGACATGGATGTCAGACCACATTACTCAGACTGCTAGAAGACTGGAAATCAGCCTTTGATAGTTTTGATAATTTCTTCAAGAAAAATGCATATCTCCTCCATTAAAAATAATATCTAATTTTTAAATATAAAAATTAAAATTTTCTTATTAATTCTTACTAAAATTTAGAGTCTCTTCCATAAGATTGAAATTCTCCCCCATGAACATTTTTCAAGGTTGGCAAGTCGGCGAATAACGCTAATAACATACATGTGCGTTTCTTTTGATATTCTTTAATTGCTTTTACTTACAATAATACCCAACATTAGGCCTTTTAATAAAATTCACTAAATTAGGTTTTCCCCGCCGTTACTGTTGCGTCTACCTTGTAGACTTTAACTAACTCGGTCAGTCAAAATAAAACCAACAACCACGTTGTTGCCATTACCGGAAACATGCTTTATTTTTCATCATGCGCATACAACAATAATAGGTATACATTGTATACTAGTATTTTGAACCGAGTCCGGATTTACATGATAACAATCCGTAACATTCCTCCCCACCAAATATGAAAGTCCATGGGAGGATCCAAGAGTTTGAGTGAATAAAATGTTCAAGATTGCTACTAGTTCATGAGTTTACAATTGTAGCGCGCATTAGTGGCAATTTCTTTTCAGAACATAACACATAAGAAAATGAGAATACTGACAATGAAAACTGAAACTTTAGACCTTCCTGGTCTAGATGGATTGCATGGGGATTATTATGCCCCTAGCACTATGCAACCATAAACAGATTCACTTATAAGTCACAAAATCTTTGAAACGATCCGGCAGACCTGCTTTACGTCTCGGATTTCGTTTTGGTTGGGTTTGCGGTTCCGTTTCTTGAATCGGAAGTGGAGTATGAATAATTCCTGGACTAGACGTAACAATGTTTTGACTAGATGGACGGACTTCTGGACTCGAAGTACGGACATCATGACTAGTTGAATCAGCTTGTGATTTCTGTGTAGAATGAGAATCACTTTGGTTATCGTATATGACACAATTTGAATTCTGAGTGTTTGCTGCACTAATATTTGTTGCTGACTCCTGAATTTGATCAATGTGACGTCTCCATGTTTGATTGGGATCCACTTGCACACGGTATGACACTGGTCCCGTTTGTTCGCTGATTGTTCCGGGCATCCAGTTAGAACTAGTGTTTTGGCGATAGTCCCTAACTATGACTTTTGATCCTGGTGTGAAGACGCGTAATGCACTTTCCCTCCTACTAGACATTTCGAATTGCTTATTTTTGACGTTTTGTTCAGTGTTCGGCTTTAACAAATCAAGTCTCGATGACAATGTACGACCAAGGAATAATTTAGCAGGAGACTCTCCGGTAGTTGCGTGAGTGGCATTTCTGTAGGCTAACAGAAAGTTTGACAACTTGGTTTGAATGGAACCACTCTCCTTCTTGCTAGCTTTCATAGCAGATTTGAACGATTGCACAAAACGCTCTGCAAGCCCGTTGGAACTTGGGTGGTATGGCGCAGAGGTGACATGTTTAATGCCATTGGCCTTAACGAATTTCTGAAAGTCCATTGATGTGAATTGAGGTCCATTGTCACTAACGAGCACTTTAGGTACCCCATTTCTGGAGAATATACATCGCAATACGTCAATAGTATGACTTGAAGTTGTTTCACGCATTTGAATCACTTCCGGCCATTTAGAGTGGGCGTCTACGGCTATGAAAAACATTGAGTGCATAAATGGGCCAGCAAAGTCTATATGAACACACGTTCCCAGGGGTTGGTCGGCCATTCCCATGGGTGAATCGGGGCGGATGGTGGCGCTCGCTTGTATTCCTGGCATCCAGTACATGACCTAGAAATATTCTCAATGTCCTGGTCAATGCCTGGCCACCATACAAAACTCCTGGCAAGAGCCTTCATTTTTGCTATTCCGATATGTCCTACGTGCAAGTCATTCAGAACATGGTTTCTCAACTTTAGGAGGAATTATCACACGCATCCCCCATACTAGACATCCTTGCTGTACGGTTAACTCATCTTTTCGACTAAAGTATGGATAGAGATCTTTGTTTTCTTGTTTTACACTTGATTTCCACCCTCTCATCACAGACTCAATGACATGTGACAAAACTTTATCATGTGAGGTTTCCTGTTTTATCCGGGCGCTTGTAACTGGCAAGTTTTCAAACTGTGACAATGTACATCATATCAACACTAGTATCCTCTTCACTTTCACATTCTTTAAGTGGCAGTCGCGATAAACTGTCAGCATTTCCATGTTTCTTAGTACTTTTGTACATGATTTCGTAGTCGTACCCAGATAAGAATAAAGCGTATCTCTGCATGCGGGCTGCAGAGGTTACGGAAATCCCCTTTGCAGGATGGAAAATTGACACAAGTGGTTTATGATCTGTCAATAATGTAAAGTGTCTTCCATACAGGTAGGTGTGAAAACGTTTTACACCCCACACTATTCCTAGGGCTTCACGGTCAATTTGAGAATAATTTCTCTCTGCGGGCAGTAATGATCGCGAGGCATATGCTATGGGTCGTTCAGATCCATCGTCCATCACGTGAGAAAGCACACAACCGATGCCGTATGGTGAAGCGTCGCATGCTAATCGTACTTGTCTCTCAGGGTCGTAATGTGTAAGAACCTCGTCGGAAGTTATCATATGCTTGATATCTGAGAACGATTTGTCACATTGTGGGGTCCATGCCCATATCCTGCCTTTTGAAAGCAACTGATGTAACGGGTATAATGTACTAGACAGATTTGGCAAAAATCTGGCATAATAATTCACGATGCCCAAAAACGAGCGTAACTCAGATACATTTGCTGGTTTCGGCGCGTTGATGATAGCGTCTATCTTAGCCTGTGTTTTATGTAAACCATGACGGTCAATCTCATGTCCACAGTACGAAACCCGTTCCTTAAAGAATTCACATTTTCCTAAGTTAACTCTCAGGTCGTAGTCATGCAGTCTCTGCAGTACAGCTTCTAAGTTTTGCAAGTGTTCTTCTTCAGTTGCCCCAGTGATTATCATATCATCCATGACACATTTTACACCGGACAATCCTTGTAACACAGTATCAATTGTCCTCTGCCAAATGGCTGGCGCCGAGGCCACTCCAAATAACAATCTGTTATAACGATACAGGCCCTTGTGAGTGTTTATAGTCAATAGCTCCCTTGATTTGTCATCAACAGTCATATGTAAATATGCATGCCGCAAATCTAGCTTAGTGAAACGCTGACCACCTGATAAAGCGGCGAAAATATCCTCTATGCGGGGAAGAGGATATTGGTCAATTTCGAGAATAGGGTTCACGGTCACCTTGAAATCACCGCAAATTCGGACACTTCCGTCAGATTTGATAACAGGTACGATGGGTGTTGCCCATTCACTATACTCCACCTTTGTAATAACTCCATTGTCCACTAGCTTGACAAGCTCCTCCTCTACCTTTTGTTTCAGCGCATAAGGTACTGGGCGTGCCTTACAAAACTTTGGGTTTGCTCCCTTCCTTTAGCCTGAGCGATGCCTTGATTCCTTTTACGGTTCCCATATCATTTTTGAAAATTAGCTCATGATTTCCTAATATCTCACCTAACTTCCTCTTAGCCTCAGTTGAACAGGTCTCTGAAACCTTACTTGTAGCAGTGTTAACCGACATAGATTTTATAGACGGCCAGTCTAAGGTAAGATGACTCAACCACTCACGGTCAAACAAAGATGGTCCCTCTTTAGGGATAATATACAGGTTAAGTTCTGCATTTTGGTCTGTGTACTTTACGGGCACACGTGCTACACCTATTGGTCTCAATAATTCACCTGAATAGGTACGCAAACGGATTGGTGTCTTCTTAAGACAATCAATCTTGTCAGGAAATATTCCTGGAATTTTCTCTCCGACATAACAGAAACAGCAGCCCCTGTGTCAAGTTCCATGCGAATTTTCTTATCGTATATAACTGGCTCTAAGATAATAGCATCAACCTTTTCACACATATTTCCTACTGAATTAACCTGAACCTCTAGTGTAGCCACAAGACTGTCATGTTCATAGCTGCTATCACTTTCCTCCTCTGCTTCTAGATTATGAACACCTTTACTTCTACAAGCCTTCTTACAATGGCCAACTTTTTTACACTTGTAACACTGTTCATTTTTAAAATAACAGTCGTTTGGGTGGTGACCTGAACCTTTACATCTGAAACATTTAACACCTCTTTGTCTGTTAACGTTATGGGATCCGCCTTGTGTACCTGAACCTCTCTGCCTAGATAATCCTGGTCTTACGTTTACCTTGTTTACTGCTAGACCTACATGCTTAGCTTGCAGTTCGGTTGCATCTCTTGACGCAGTTTCCATTGCCTGTGAAATCTGAATTGCTTGTTCTAATGTCAAGTCCTTCTCAGCTAACAGTTTATTTTGTATGGACTCACTTCTTAACCCACAAACTAGACGGTCACGAATAGATTCGTTCAAAAGTTGCTTAAAATCACAATGTTCTGATAATTTGCGCAACTCCGCGATGTAGTCACGTATGCTCTCACCTTCTCGTTGGTCTCTCTTATAGAATCGAAATCGTTCGGATATAACGACGGGTTTGGGGTTCAAGTGATCACTAAGAGTCTTAATGAGTTCTTCATATGTGCATTCACTAGGTTTCTTAGGCGCTGTCAAGCCTCTTAAAAGCTGATATGTGTTACCCCCTACTAAACTCAATAACGCGGGAACTTTTTTTTTCGGGTTTTACCTCATTGCAGAGAAAATACTGCTCGAGTCTTTCGCTGTATGAATCCCATGTTTCAGTGTGGCTGTCAAATACATCGATCCTTCCTATAATTGACTTCGCCATCCTCGTCGCCAATTGTTTGCGTCTACCTTGTAGACTTTAACTAACTCGGTCAGTCAAAATAAAACCAACAACCACGTTGTTGCCATTACCGGAAAAATGCTTTATTTTTCATCATGCGCATACAACAATAATAGGTATACATTGTATACTAGTATTTTGAACCGAGTCCGGATTTACATGATAACAATCCGTAACAGTTACGGCGTTAACGGCCATATTAAAGTTATGGCCCGTTTCAGATTACAGATGGTGTATAACGGGTACATTTCCAACATTATAAATTCATGATTATATTTATATTATCGTTTTTATATTCTGAGTGCCTTATCATCCCTAGTTTTCTAATACATAATACTTCAAGACCGATTTCCCGAAGACATTCTTCGGCACCTGAAGTGTCTCCTGCGCTGGAGACTATTTCTGATTGATTTAACATCAAAGATTTGATTGGTTGATTATCTCGTGGCCACATGTTAATAAGTCGTTCGTACGAGACAGTCAACCAATAAAAAAAGTGGCATTATATAGTAAGAACGAGATAATATATTGTGGGAACGACATAAAAACTTGTGGGAACGAGATAATTATCTTGTGGGAACGAGATATTACTTGTGGGAACGAAATGAAAATAATTTTCCAAGCATAAATATCTTTTGGGAACGAGATAAAAAAAAATTTCCAAGCATAAATATTTTGTGGGAACTTCGTCTTAGCTCAATATTATCTTTCATTACATAAATTACCTATTGTGTTTGTATTACCCCGACATGAATTGAGATACGCTTTATCAATAACATTAGCATGTAATCTGGTCGTCAAAGGTTTAATAATTGAGACGTAAACCATAAATGTACGCGAAAAAGAATTTTTAACCATATTGTGAAATAGATCTTTGAGAAAATTTCTGTACCCAGTTTATCCTTACCTTAAGAGCCGGCCTGGCTCAGTCGGTAGCGCGCTCGACTCTTGATTGTGAGTTCGAGTCCAGCCGGCGGCAGGTCGGATTCCTGTCCTTTGGAATACACTGAAACGGAGGTACCGTGTCACAATAGTTGTTGGCACATCAAAGAACCATCTCTGCTCAATGGCCGTAAGTGCCGAGAATAGGACAAAATTAGAAACCATTCACCGGCATTTAGTGACGTCTCCATATGAGTGAAATATTCTTGAGTGGGACAATAAACAACAATAAAACAAACAAATATCATAGCCTTGAAATTTATTTATGGCAAAGTGGCGTTGTTCTACGTAATATACTTATACTAAGCATATATTGGAATGGTAAATTGCCATTTACTATTAATTAGCAAATTTTCGGGTACTCGCATTGCCCATCTGTAAAAGCAGTTACGTTCTGCCCACACGTGTAAATGCACGAATAAATCACCGGGTAATTTGTAAGTCAAACATCCCATAGTGTTTAATGACATTGAAATCAATTCAACCTCGACAGCTGCATCTCGATAAAAGTTCCTGGTGTAACAGTTGTGTCACATACAACACCAAGAGACAAACGTTTATACGTGTATATCTAGTGGTGCTCTTCAAACAACATTCACCATCTATATCATTAGACAGTAACATTCAATATTGACTAAATATATCAAATACTCTTCTTAGTTTGCTTGAGCTCTTACTGTAAATATCCATCTGTCGTATTATTATTATTATTATTATCATTATTATTGTCGATTACCGACCTTTGATTTCCTCGATATATGTGTTGATTTCGTTTCACCTACATGACAATAATAAAATCATTAACACAAGTGCCCAGTGTCCGTAAAACCCTTATCTTGTCCAGAGGTTGACTGATTTCCGACACATTACAAGTGTACTTTACGGGTCACAGAAACTTCTAGTCGTTAAACAATTATCAAAAAATAAATGAAACTCGAAATTAACCGGATTTTATCCACATATTCAGACAAAACGTCCTCTTTGTTTCCATTCCCAAAACATTCTGCATAAAATACTCACGTTTCGAAACGGCCGTCTCTCGATTTGACACCATTATTTGTATCGCCTTTCAAAGAAATCAGGTCGGATGGAAATGTAACGGTCAACATAACAAACTAGTCTGTGGAATTGACTCCTACACTGGACACTTGACTTAATTAATAAATTAAAACCCTGGCCAAAATAAAATTTTGTCAGTTGTCATATATTTTACTATTTTAAATGCAGGTCATGTAAAACTAGTTCAAAATACATGTTTTGTCCAATACTTTTGGTGGTCATGTTTCATCACACTCAACACAATCATGTAGCAGAGCACCTATGCCTTAAAAGTGAAAAAAAAAATCTTGGGAGGAAGTGAAACAACAATATAGCACCTAGTAGGGTTCATCTAGCTAAGTACAGTGAGTAGTGATAACTGATCATATACGGATGTAAACACTTTCATCACCAAGTAATTTTATGGTATGCTCTTTTCTATTGGCTTTGACCAGTGTGTTATGTGGGGTTGAAAAGAATAAATCTGACTATAGATAGGGCTGTTATATAGTATTATATACTGATTATAGATAGGGATGATATATAATATCATACACTGACTATAGGTAGGGCTGATATATAATAACATACATTGACTATAGATAGGGCTGATATATAATATTATGTACTAACTACAGATAAGACTGATATATAATATTATACACTGACTATAGATTGGTCAATTCAAATGCGCGCCATGGAGTCGCCTGTGACGTCATACCGGAAGTGCGTCATACCGGAAGTGAGGTCATGTTGTCATGGCAATAAGCAGAAAGAGCCAATCGTTGAGCTTGGAGGCGTGTCTATGAGCGGAAGTGGAAGGTTGTGGGGGCGGCCATTTTGGTTAAGGAGCCAATGAGAGCCTTCGTTACAAGAGGTTGGGGTCACGAGAAGTCACGTGAGTTCACGAGAAGTCAACGGGAAGAGAGAGAAGTTGGGTTTTTCCAGTTTTGAGCTGAGAGTGAATCTATTTTTCGAACCGAAACTTTGGGTTTTTCCAGTTTTGAGCTGAGAGTGAATCTATTTTTAGAACCGAAACTTTGGGTTTTTCCAGGTTTGTGAAACTCGTAGTTGGTGGCGCCACCGTCGGTGAAACTCGTAGTTGGTGGCGCCACCGTCGTTGAGAGTTGTGTATCATGCGCATGTGTGAGAAGCGGTAGGCCGAGCCCGTCACTGTTAGTCGTCGAGAGTTCTGTTTCAAGTGCGCAAGCGCGAGAAGCTGTAGGCCGAGCTCGACTCAAGCTTGTACTAAGACTTGTAGAGTAAATGTATAGTGATGGGTCTAAACATATAGTAATAAAAATTTCAAACACTCACCCTATGCTGGTAGTGGTTTTTTTCTGACGATGTTGACTCTTCGAGCTGCGGATTGCAAATGAGCTCTCAGAGGTCTAACTGAACCTATACTCTAGTCATGTGACTTTTTTTTTTTCTATTTTTAGTGCATGGAAAATAATTTTGTCCGATCCAATAAAAAATGAAACACTCACCCTATGCTAAAAGTAGTGGATTTTTCTTATGATTGTCATGTTTTAATTTTTGAATTTACCACCCCCCAAGTAAATTCAAAAATTAAAACATGACAGTCAATATACAGCATCCATCTTTAAAAAGTGAAGTGTGGGTAGAATTTACGGATGCTAAAGACCTGAATGCTGATCTACTGATGGAGAAAATTGAGAAAGTGCAACAGAGTAATGAAAATTTTAGAATCGAAGATGGGTCTACCACCCTGTCAGTAATCCATGTCATACAACCTGTAGGTAGCGGGGGTGGAAAACGAAAATATCATCTCAGTGTTGATAAAAAGGTGTTTGTGAACAAGAAACAAAGTTTGATACAGATCAAGAATACAGACAAGACCTGTTTAGCTCGTGCTATTGTAGTTGGTCGTTTTCATTGTCAGAAACCTGGACTTGGAGATGGAGACAAGTACAAAAACTGGCAACGCTATTGGAAAACTTTGATTTATGGTGATTGCAAGTAGACATACTCTTCAAACGACGAGAAGCTCATGCCTTAATGCAACAAGCTGGATGTGATCCCCAGAAAGAGAGTGGACCTGAAGAATGGCAACGTTTTCAAACTGTGTTGTTACCCCACTACCGTTTGAAAATCTACGAACTGAATACCAATGCAAAACGATTGACATTAAATGTACTGTATAGTGGTGTAGGATCGGGGGCTCCCATTCACGTCTTATACGATGATCACCATTACGATTGTATCGTATCTATGCCTGGACTCTTGGAATATAATTACTATTGTGACCGTTGTGATGTGGGTTATAATCATATAGAAGATCACCGATGCCCTCAATGCTGCTTTCGTTGTTTTGCACCTTGGCCCTGTGTTCCCGACAACACGATAAAACCTATAGAATGTACACATTGTCAGGGGACATTCACATCGACTCGGTGTTACGAGAATCATTTGAAACCTTATAGTAGTAATACGACCAAGACTCCATGTCAGCTAATGACTCGATGTCCCACTTGTCAAGTATGGATGAGTAAGAAACAATTCACACAACCCACTGCTGTCAAGAAAAGAAGAAAAAATGTCGCCATTGTAAACAGATCGTGGATCTAGACCATCGTTGTTTTATACAACGGATCCCTTCTCAGGATGAATCATCTTCACCCCCTTATTACATTTTCTATGATTTTGAGTGTACCCAGGATACCGGAGAACACAAACCTAATCTATGTATTGCTCATCGAGTATGTCCCCAGTGTACATCCGATGATTGGTGTGAGCAATGTAAAACCATGGCGGATCATCGTATTACATTCCGAGGTCCCACGACACTCACTGATTTTTTGACTTGGTTATTTCAAACGACCGTGTATGATGACATACATCAAAGGGAGAAACTTTTACATGATGGAGCTATAGCTATTGCTCATAACTTTAAAGGGTACGATGGACAATTTATTTTACATCATCTGGTACATCATGCCTGTGAAAAACCTGATGTGATCATGAACGGTTCTAAGATTATGTCTATGACGGCTGGAAACATCAGGTTTAAAGACTCGTGTAATTTCTTGTCATTTCCTTTAGCTTCGTTACCTAAAGCTTTTGGATTGACTGAACTCAAGAAAGGCTACTTTCCGCATTTGTTCAATACAGAAGCTAATGCTGATTACATAGGAGTATATCCCCCAGCTATGTATTACAACCCAGAAGGTATGAAACCTGATGTCCGTCTTGATTTTGAAGCGTGGTATCAAGACCAAATTCAAAAGGGTGAGATTTTTCATTTGCAATGCGAATTAGAAGAATACTGTGAATCGGACGTGACTATTTTGCGACAAGCTTGCATGCATTTTCAAAGCATGTGTTTGAAACTAACCGATGTGGACCCCTTTGCTGAATCGATTACGTTTGCCAGTACGGGGAATATAGCCTATCGTCGCAATCATATGCAAAAAGATACGATTGGTATCATACCTCCGCGGGGATATCCTTCACCACGACAGTATTCCACCCTAGCATTACGCTGGTTGAGTTGGAAAGAACATGAAACTGGTCAAACGATTAGACATGCTCGTCAGGGAGGGGAAGATATAAGTCCAAGTAGGATCTTATCGTGTGGATGGTTATCATGAAGACTCTCGCACCATTTACGAGTTTCATGGCTGTTTTTTGGCACGACGGATGTCCCTTGTGTTTTTCCCAACTTAAAGCAAGAGCAACACCCGTTTCACCCTTCTTTGACGTATGAAGAAGTGTATCAAAAGACTTAGAGAGAGATCAGTATTTGCGTCAACACTATCAAGTAGAAACGTTGTGGGAACATGACTATCGTCAAAGGTACAAGACGGATCCAGAGTTTCAACATTTCATTGATAAAACGTATGAAGATTTTCCCGACCCGTTAGTTCCTAAAGATGCTTTATTTGGAGGTCGAAACGAATGCCACTCGTTTGCTATGTGAAGAAGGAGACATTCGTTACGTGGATGTATGTTCTTTGTACCCGTTTGTCTTGAAACATGGGACATTTCCTATTGGACACCCAGACGTGATTACACATGATTTCAAAAGTCTAGATCAATATTTTGAACTGGTACAATGTCGAGTTATTCCTCCTCGTCATCTGTTTCACCCCGTGTTACCTTATCGGTTTGCAGGAGGAAAGCTACTTTTTCCTTTCTTATGTCGTACTTGTGCTCAACAAGGAATCGAACAGGAGTTGGGTATGAGTTATCGATGCTCTCATACGAATCAAGAACGACGTTTGTTAGGTACATGGACGACGTGTGAATTGAATAAAGCTATAGAAAAAGGTTATGTGCTCGATCGTATCTTTGAAGTATGGCATTTCCCTGATCAGTCCAATACTTTATTTCGTAGCTATATTGATCAGTTTCTCCAGATTAAGCAACAAGCTAGTGGTTTTCCTGCTTCCTGTCAAACAGTAGAAGATCGTCGTCAGTACCTCAAAGAGATTGAAACGAGAGAACAACTGATCATACGAGAAGAAGATGTAGAAAAGAATCCTATCTTACGGACCATTGCTAAACTGTTTCTGAACTGTTTGTGGGGTAAATTTGCTCAGCGGACTAATTTACCTCAGACACAGTATGTGGAGAGTTACGAAGCATTACAACAGTTACTTCAAGATGATACTCGTGAGATATTACATTTAGAACTGATTCCAAATGACGAAGGCCATGATGAGCTAGACATGATGCTGGTGAATTCAAAACCAAAGGATGACTTTGATGAACCCAATGGTTTTAGCAATGTAGTGTTAGCAGCCTTTACGACGTCTTTAGCACGGTTACATCTCTATGCCACCCTTGAACGTTTGGGAGAACGTGTGTTATATTTTGATACAGACAGTATCATTTATCAACACGATCCACAGCAGTGGAATCCTACTATCATAAACAGTTTAGGAGGATGGACAGACGAATTAGATGGCGATTCTATCTTATCCTTTGTCTCGGGAGGTCCTAAAAATTATGCGTACAAGACTCGTCAGGACAAAACGGTGTGTAAAGTCAAAGGGATCACTTTTGATAGTCGTACCACTTCTACAATCAACGTAGATACATTGAAACAGTTGTTACGTGGTCAACAAAAGAAAGTACTGGTATCGTACCCTCATAAGATCATGCGAACGAAACAACATAAAGTCAAAACACAGGCGATGACTAAAGAAGTGCGTGTGTCGTGTATGATAAGAGGACATCGCATTGAAAACTTTTGTACTTTACCTTATGGTTATTGAATAAAGTTTTTTGAGTAATAAAATGTAAGAAACTTGACTTTGGTGTTGGTGTTGATGATATAAAACAGAAGACAGTGACGGGTAGGGGTTCATTGATACAGTGTGATCTCAAGTACACGCATCATGGCGACTCTCGATTCTAAAGATCATGGTAGTTTTTACATGGCTTTACCTAGCGATGCTAGTTTAAAAGTCTTTCCCGATAATACCTTAACAGAATTCAAAACTCATTTACCTCAAGCTTTAAGTATGATGGATAGTGAGTGGGAAGTAGCGTTGAGTGAATTGATCTTTCCCAACTTAATAGAATCGATAACATCAGATGAGAATTACATAGATGTCCTGGTTCCCCTTCACGTTCCTTTGGAATCCGTCGTGACACCTAAAAATCCCCAGGACCCCCTCTACGTATCCTAAGAAAAAGGAAATGAAATATCGTCAACATGAACGTTTTTACTGTAGAATTGATTAAAAAGCACGTCTCGTTAGATGATCCCCAGTTGGATCAAGTCATCTCTAAAACTGATACGAAAGTCGGGGATCGCTTTTGTAGGAAGTATTTGGAGACTTAAATTTCGTTCGGGGTTTTTATGCGTCTCCTGTTGCTTTAATAGAAGAGATGAAAGTTGGGTTTTTCTAGAGCCTTTCAATATGTCATTGATGGGATAGAAGATCTCTCTCATAAAAATACTATTAAATTCAGATATGACTCAGCTTTAGATCGATTCATGATTGAGTTTAAAGGCCGATCCATCTATTCCGTTCCCTTTTTAATACGTTTTCCAAGTCTACTAGGTTATAAGCTTGGCTTTGAAGCCGTTGACATGAATGAGGAGATGACGAAATGGATCGTCACACACATGCCAAAGTATCCACCCGATTTAAATATTGGTATGAGTGGTATCTATGTCTACAGTAACATTGCCGAAAGTCAAATTGTAGGTTCACAATCGTTACCGTTATTACGTGTGGTCCCTTTTCAAACGGGTCAATCGCTCAATCATCAACATTGGGAACCTTTTCATTACAATTATGTGGGTTTAAATAAAAAGTATTTTGATACCATTGAAATACAATTGAGAGATGACATGGGACGTAAAATTCATTTTCTAGGAGGAAAAGTGATTGCCAAACTTCATTTTCGTCGTGTCATTTAAAATGAAGTGCAACACAGGACTTGGGTCAGTTGATGACCGAGAGTCATCGTGTTCACATCTTGTATTATTTATCAATATGAATCCGACGAAAAGAGAAAATGGCATGACTAAAGCCGTAAGAAAAGAAGATATGAAAAGACGAAAGGGGAGAAACAGAGAGAAGAGAAACAGAGAGAAGAGAAACAGAGAGAAGAAGAAGAGAAACAGAGAGAAGAAGGGAAACAGAGAGAAGAAGAAGAACAGAGAGAAAGAATAGGGGAAACGATGGAAGGACAGGAAAAGATAGAAGGAGAGAAAAAGTCAGAAGGACAGAGAGATGAAGGAAAAGAACAGAGAATGAAAAGAAAGAGGGGACGTCCACGCAAAGTATCCGTAGAGAGAACAAAAGAACAAAGAGAAGAAGAAGAAAAGGGACAGAGGGAAGGAGTGAAAAGGGGACGTCCACGAAAAAGTAGAACAGGAAAAAATACCCTCATGATATTTTAATGTTTTCTACGACAATGGTTAAGCGATTGTCGTCAGTCTCCCATGTACGGTGACACTTTTCATTTACAATTAAATGATAATAATGGCAATCGTGCAGGTATGATGTATCATGTGCATAAAGAACAACGACCAGTAGCATGGGATCCTTTTGGTCATCATGTAGACGTACCGATGATACAATTTGTGTTTCAGGACAAAAAACGTAGAAAAATATGATGTTTTAGTTCTGATCTAAAAATAGATTTTATGGACCTTATAAAAAGGGAGTGAGAATGCACATCAGGGACCATTCACTCTCAGACACGATGGAAAGAACATAAAGTATGGAAACTTTATTTTCATCGACGATGGATGCTAGTCAGACCGTCACGGATAGTGCTCCCATGAACCGAGACATGATGGATAGTGTACCACGAGTTCATCGAGTAGAAGTAGATAGTGTACCACGAGCTCATCGGGTTGAAGTGGATAGCGTACCGAGAGTCAATCTGATAGAAGTGACAAGGACTCCACCTACCGAAAGGAGACAAGGTGTGACCACTTTTAAACTAAGACCTGCTACCGTCAGAGGGTTGTCGTTTCATCAGGAATTAAGAATACCTTTAGCCTTGCCTAATTTTTGTACGTATGAATCCAGGTACCTGACGTTTATAAAGATCATTGGCCCAAATATCTACCGGGACCTAAACAGACAGAATTAGCCAGAGCAGGATTTGTGTATTTAGGGAACAGTGACCACGTTCAGTGTTTTTCTTGTGGCATCTGTTTAAAAGATTGGGAATGGAGCGATAATGCTTTTACAGAACATCGACGTTGGTCTAAAGATTGTGCTTTCAGTCAGTTGCTGATATAAACATAACACAAACAAAAACAAAAAAACCCTGTGTGGAGCCTCCCTTCTGGGAACATCCAAGTGGCTGACGGGAACGAGTCTAAATATAGAATAATAAGAAGAAGAACGGCTATAAAGTAAAGTGAAGTGCAGTGACCAAACATCATTTGAATCAGTCATCAACATGAGTTATCCAGGCTTGTCACAGACGCACCCAAATTATTCACCTAATATTACACCTTACCTAGAAGGGGCCGATGAGTTTGATGAAGTTCTAAAAACGTTAGACCAGTTGCAAGAAAAACAAGAAAATGATGCGACCCAGGGAATGTTACGTGATGCCTTGCTATCCACATTACAGAAAATGAGGGAAGAACTCACGACTATTACAACTACTCTGAAAGAATTGAAGGATAACGTACAGCCAGGAGTCAGAACATCGTATATGGGGTACGAATATAAGCCTACGCCACAGACTGATCCTTGTTTCATTTGTGGTGAAATTGGACATTGGTCTCCTAGATGTCCTAAGAATAACGAGTCGGCAACAACACCAACAACAACAGCAACGAAAGTAGAACCTGAGAACAAAAAAGAAAATCGATCTCGTCAATCGGACCAGTGTTATAAATGTCATCAGTCAGGTCATTGGGTTTATGAATGTCCCGAACAGACTTCAACAGGGGTCAAACGTAAACTCAACTTGATGCTCAAGAAGTGAGGCAAAGCCACCAAGAAAGGGAAAGTGGAAACCGAACAGCAGTGATTGTGTTTTAGTACTGTTTATCATGTAAATACGTTTAGTGTCACAGCGTCAAGGAATCCGAACCGACCGATCTAGGACAAAAGCTGACGTTCTTTTGCTCCGTGCTGTATGGGCAAGATCAACCGTAGTAGTGAGACAAAGTGACTCAAAGTGTTGTTGGCGTGTTCATAGTGATGAACGTTTTAACATGAAATTAATGTTTTCAAAGTGAATGTTCTCATAGTTTATGTATTGTACATAGTCACAGAAAGTGAATCAGTGTTCTCAAAGTTAATGTTCTCATAGTTAATGTTCTCATAGTTCATGCTTATGTAATGTACATAGTCACAGAAAGTGAATCAGTATTCTCAATAATTAATGTTCTCATAGTTAATGTTCTCATAGTTCATGCTTATGTATTGTACATAGTCACAGAGGGACGGCCCTAATCCTCTGTCGACTATCTAAAACGTTTTTTAGCGGGGCATTAAACTTATTAAAATTTGATCTGGTGTTTGTGTATTTATGACTAAAAGGTGTACACGTTTAGAGTACACTTAGAGTTTAAACCTATTGAATATAAGGTATACACGTTTAGAGTACACTTAAGAGCCCTGCTCTAGTATCTACAAGGTAGACATAAAGGAGTGATCTAATGTAAAAAAAAAAAAACTACAAAACTATGAGTAGAAGAAGATCAAGAGTAAAAGTGTATCACTTAGAGTGAGATACAGAGAAAGAGATACAGAATAAGGGTATACAAAAGAATCTATGTTTTATTACTGCTCTAATCAGTCATAGGTTTCTTTTCGTAAAAGTTAGGTGGCCCTGAAAAGGGCCGTTGGTGTTTTAGGCTTTATAGGCCATGGCATAAAAAGCATTTTGTCCGTTTTCTCTGCCGTCTTTCTCTTTTTCTTTTTTCAAGCTTCACGAGCTCAATCCATTCGTCGATATTCGATAACCACCCCACCTTTCTTCCCACTGTATCGGCACATATAAGCCATTCTTCTTTGTCTTGTACTTCGCCCCACATGGTTACACAGTCAGCCATGATCAAACAATGACTATAGACTCTGAAACATACTCGGCAGGGTGTGACGTCACACGTCGCGTGAGCGTTTCTTCTACTCCTTCTTGTTGAACATCGCTTAGTGAAAAACAAAAACCAAAATGGAGAGCATCTATACAGAAGCTATTTACAAAATTATTCTCTTACAACAGAAGACCAAGTGGCGTACCATGAAGTGTAATCGTTACTATCAGAGTCTACTGACGAAACTGAATCTGAGATGGAGGCAACTGAAACATCAGCAAACCTCGCAGAAAGTCAGAGATCATTTCGACAGGCAGTACCGACAGGGTTTAGAGTATTTGTCAGCTCAGTATGTTTCTACTAGAAAACAGATTAGAGCTAGTTTTCGTCAACAACAGATACCGATCATCATGACGATCAAGAGAAAGACAAATGATCTACTGGAAGCAGAACAACGTTTACCTCTGAAAAAGAGAAGATGTTACTGTCAATATTAGTAACCTAACTAACGGCCCTTTTCAGGGCCACCCAACTCATTAGAAAAGTAATCTAAACTGTATTGAGATATGTTACATCTACTAATACTGTATAAAACATAAACCCTATCACTCATTTTATTGTGTCATAAACCTAAAGCTCATCTAATTGTCTCATAAACCCTATAACTCATTTTATTATATACACTGCACATTCAGTTTAAGGTTTCTTCTCGTAAGATATAAGTGGTCCTGAAAAGGACCGTTGTTTTTGGCATATCTGCCATGATTCATGTACAGAATCTCTTTTTAAACGGCAAACACTTCTCGTCCATCTGCTTACGTTTTTCTCTCTTCTCTACCAAACCGTAAAACAGAATTGAGAAGTACAATTCGTCTCAGGCGAACATCTTCTTTTCCCCGATGAAAGTTCAGATCAATCTTTCGTAACTTATCTTTAGTATCACGAATAATCTGCCTAGTATCATATACAGGCTCGATTAGAACAGGTTTGATTTCTTGTTCCATAGTGTACTCCATAGTATACGCCATGTTTGACATTTTTTATTTTTATCACTCTTAGTCTGATTTCTCCTAGGCGTCTATCACTCTTGACGTTTTCATTGGTGGAATCACGTTGCGAACGATACATAGACCAATCATCAAAGAGGTCAAAGTTGACGAGACGGAGTACGTCGCGTGCGCTATATTGCTCATATAAAAAGCCGTGCGCGTCTCATTTCACTGCGCTTCATTCCAGAAGACACAACAAAAACGAAGATGGCACAGCCAACCAACACAAAGCAAAGCATTATGTTTCTTGATAGCGAGAAGTTTTGGGCAAGTAAGCCGAAGTTCATACTGGACAGCCTGAAGACGGCCTCCCAAGAGTGGGAATATTTCGAGAGACAGAAGGCCGGCTTGGAGAGATGGTGTCAAGTCGCTGAGGCCCGTGCAGCAGCAGAGAAGAGAAAGAAAAATGGTGTGCTGTAGGGAGTGCTGCTGCTGCTGCTGCCTATAAGGCACAGGGTTTTAACAACCCGAAACAAACGGCCCTTTTTAGGGCCACCTAACTTACACGAAAAGTTACCTTAACTGAAACGATGCAGTTTTTGTGTGTTGTGTTATACTATAGTGGTAAGTCTAGTAGTAAGTAAGTTAATTCTTTTACTTGATTGAACAAATATTATGAGATAGAAATCAATTCTAAAAATAGTAACATTAAACACTTGAGAAAAAGTTTAGTTAGAAGGACAAAAATTCAAAAACGAGGCAATTCTAAAAATAGTAACATTAAACACTTGAGAATAACTTTAGTTAGACTACTGAGAGCTCATTTGGCAGCCGAAGCTCGAAGAGTCAACATCGTCAGAAAAACTCTCTGGGGTGAGTGTTTATTTTTTTTTTATTTTATATACAGTAGTACAAGAAATATAAAACTTGTTGAAACGATGTAAGTGAACAACTTCATACTTTACACTTTACTACTTGTGTCACTTTGTCACTTGTGTCACGTTGAGACTTCATAACTAAGAACGTTGCACACGCTGCAAACTTTGAGAACGGTACACACGTTGCAAACTTTTGAGAACGACACAAACTACTTGTGCCACTTTGTCACTTGTGTCACTTTGAGACTTCATAACTTAGAAACGTTGCACACGTTGCAAACTTTGAGAAACGGTACGCACATGATCACTTTGAACATTGAGTACGTTACACACTTTCATGTTCTATGGTTCTCACTCCTGCCGTGAGATTAGTCAGTCCCTGGAAACTAGATATCCCATGATTCCATACCCAAGATGGCTTACCCTTCCTAACCTTCCTGTTTCGCTACCCATCCACCCCTTTGGTTTAATGCCTACAGCCCATAAAGAGTCATCAACCCTTTTGTTCCACCCTATAGTCTATACAGAGGTAATCTCCCTTTGTTTCGCCTACACAGTCTATACAGAGTGATCTCCCTTTGCCCCATCTCTACAGTCTATACAGAGTAAATCTCCCTTTGTTCCACCTATAGAGTCTGTACAGAGTAATCTCCCTTTGTTTCACCTATACAGTCTATACAGAGTGATCCCATTTAGTCCTACTCATACAAGCTATACAGAGTAATCTCCCTTTGTTTCACCTATACAGTCTATACAGAGTGATCTCCCTTTGTACATACCCGTCACTTTACAAGCCTTAGTACAAGTCTTAGTTTCAAGCTTGAGTCGAGCTCGCCCTACCGCTTCTCGTGCATGCGCACTCGCACACTCTTAACGACGGTGGCGCCAACAACTACGAGTTTCACAAACCTGGAAAACCCCAAAGTTTCGGTTCTAAAAATAGATTCACTCTCAGCTCAAAAACTGGGAAAAACCCAAAGTTTCGGTTCTAAAAATAGATTCACTCTCAGCTCAAAAACTGGAAAAACCCAACTTCTCTCTCTTCCCGTTGACTTCTCGTGAACTCACGTGACCTCTTGTGACTTCTCGTGACCCCAACCTCTTGTAACGAAGGCTCTCATTGGCTCCTTAACCAAAATGGCCGCCCCCACAACCTTCCAATTCCGCTCATAGACACGCCTCCAAGCTCAACGATTGGCTCTTTCTGCTTATTGCCATGACAACATGACCTCACTTCCGGTATGACGCACTTCCGGTATGACCTCACTTCCGGTATGACGCACTTCCGCTTATGACGTCACAGGCGGCTCCATGGCGCGCATTTGAATTGACCAATCAGAAGCCAGCATTCTGATGACGTCATCAAACAGCGCCACTGGTGGCGCCCCCTAGCGGCGAAAATTCAAATGCGCGCCAGGGAGCTGCCTATAACTACTACTATAGGTAGGGCTATTTTAAGAGATTTATTACATGTATTTTTCCATATCGGCCCAGCATTATCCGAGACTTCCATACAGGCCCAATGGCAGATATGGGTAGATAGATAATACCGGGCAACATGGAAAAACACATTTACGGTTGTCATTGTTGATGTTAGAGGTAATATTTCCAGTAATATGAACATATGGCAGCAAACATAATTCAGACAGTGGAACTGATAAAGCCAAATCAATAACGGGGGTGAGGGAAGGTTTATATACTGATTTGACCAATATAATTGTTTTCTTTCAAGTGATAAACACACCGGAAGGAAGTAGACAAAATGAAAGTACATTAGCTTTCTTGCAGTCCTCACACCAGATATCCGGAAACGGAACTAGGACTATACACGTTCTTGCAGAGTACACGCTACACCCGCATTGTTCAGTCGGTAGCGCGCTCGACTCTTGATCGGTTGGTTTCCTGTCCTTCGGATGAGACAGTAAAACTCGAGGTCCCATGTCGCAGTAGGTGTCGGCACATTAAAGAACCCTCATTGCTCAATGGCCGTAAGTGCCGAGCATAGGCAAAAATTGAAGCGGTTCACCGGCATTTGGTGACGTCTCCACATGAGTGAAAGATTCTTGAGTGGGACGTTATGTAATTCAGATTAAATAATGTCAGAAAATAATCATTCATCATAACCTCGTGTGGGATTAAAAAAAACTCCACCCTGCATGGTCTAGGACTCGACTCGACTCTTATTACAAAAGATC
Organism: Atrina japonica; assembly: GCA_030159075.1. Lineage (NCBI taxonomy): Eukaryota > Metazoa > Mollusca > Bivalvia > Pterioida > Pinnidae > Atrina > Atrina japonica. The sequence continues at coordinate 819,656 of BROG01000153.1, forward strand.
AAAAACATATTGACATCAGTGTTAACATTGGTGTGTATGTGCAGCGTTTTGTATGTACGGAATTCTGAGATACAATTTGACTTCTACATCAAATTTGAGTTTTGAAATATACAACACTAACTACTCCTAACCAATTATTCATGATATCATTATACTAACATACGATATGCGTTTCTGTCATTTAGTTGTATCCGATTGTAAAATGATCTTTTTGTGAAACGTGATATCATTCTGAAATTAAATGAAATACAAACACAATCTTGTAAAAATAACAGCGACAACTCATTTCAAATACATGTATTGATTTTAATCATTTAACATTGAAAGATATATTGCATATTCGTTTGCAGACTATAACAAGCGCTATAAGCAAATACTAAAAGATTTAATTCCAGTGGGATTAGATATTCATCTAGATTATCATGAATAGTAATGTTGTACTGCATTCAACAAAATAATCTTAATGGAATTGTTACAAATTTTATTTCTTTACAACACATTGGAAATCGAAGTAATTTAATCTAAACAATCTGGTTAACGTTTGGAAATATGATCATCGAAAGTAAATGTTAATCAAGTGAAGCTAAGCAATAACTTAAAACATAAAGGCATTAGATTAATTTTTAATTTTATATAGTGTTTTACCCCATACCCATTAACAATTTTGATGATGGATGAGTGAACCCGGTTACAATGTTCAAGTAAACTGGCAAACTCTGCTTAGGTTCTCGCGAGTATCTAGCTTGTGTTGACCAGAAGGGAGAGCCGAACCACTTGGCCACGGAGGCCCTGCAAAACTGTTAGTAAGATCATATATGAACAGGCAATGACTTAATAGTTAAAATGAATTGTAGTTATGGTATGTTTCTTTGCTTAGGTAAAAGGTTGTTCCACATTAACTCCTCAACCCCCTGAAAAACAATGAACTATTCAGTAAATCAATGACTTAGACTAGTCCAAATGTGTCTTTAGAGGTGAATGAGTTAAAACATTTAATTTTCCACAAGATTGTTGTCAAAATCAACATATTGTAAATATAATGATTAAATGTTATTGTAATAATATTAAAAATCTCAGATACAAAACTATAAAACTTGAGGATGTCCCGGATATGGGTAAAAAGTGGACAAACACGGACCTCTTAAAATCAAAATGTGGGATGACCTCTTTAAATCAAGAGGTGGGATGAGGTGCCATGAAGAAGTAAGCATCCCCTGTCGACCGGCCACACCCGCTGTGAGTCCAAAGTGAAATCAAAATGAAATACGAGAGGAACGAATCCTCGTCATAAATGGTACAGACGTCTCAACAACTTATATCTAAATACGAAGGAACACTTGACACCCGCCGCAGTTACATTGCGGATATGACAAACACATCTTGTACAGTAAATATATGTTTTACAGTATTTGTTTTGCAATTAAACGAACAAAAACTAGTTTTCTTTCATCCAATATTTTTTACGTACATGATAGTCCTTTCGGACATGGGAGCACTATTGTATAACATGAAGTACGCATAGTTTTCAGTTATATTTTTTATTTTGGCAATATTAGCCTTCATTTCAGGGTAAAATTAAAGACTGGAAATTTTTCTTTTAGTGACTTGATTTTTGTATTCATATAAATGCTATAATCGCATGAAGATCAAGCGATAATAGCTTTACTCCAGCGGACAGAAACGTATATACGTAGGATTCTGATTTGCTTCGAATAATTAAGATACCACCGAAAAGCACATATTTCATAAATACTTTCCAATAAACATCATGTATGTAAAAAAAAAAGAAATATAAAACACGATATAAAATATAAAGTAAAACTGAAGAAGTACCAATTGATAATCGAAACTCTAGACAACTAGATTGCAAATCCCAAACGGGATAGGACCAGGTGTCCGGAAGGAGTCAGCGTACTTTGCTGGCATGTCACACCCGTTGCAAGTTCTGGTTGGAGAACGGGTCAAATAAAGTGTGACCCGATTCAGACAAAATGGTTCATGTGTACCTGTAAAGCATTTACAAAAAATCTAACTCTAGTGCATATGTAGCAAAATATGACCGTCAAAAGGTTTAGAGTAATAGAGTGTCCGTGACATATGTGTTCTGCTTGTATCGTAATTGACCCTAAATCGTTATCGGATAAATCACTTGGTGGATCCTATGTTTGCAGTTTGATAAAGTCTGTACCTTTAACAAGACTGTACAGTACTTTGTCTGTGTTTTTTCCCTACAAGTGACTTTTAGGGGACATATGTTTTACTATTTGCAATAGATTCTGTACAGTTGATATATCTTTTGTAATTTCTATGTCATATGTTTCCATAGGCTTTGTTGTTTGTTTGAAGTAATCCTGAACACATGCTATGCCTGTACATGCCTCTGTAATCCGGTCAAATCTAATGAAAACATACAAGGGAAAACAGCTCTGAAACACAATGCTAGCACATTCCATTGTCAGCGTAAAATCACCAACTTTTCTGAATGTTCATTGATGTATTTATTCTTTAAATTTCTGTTATTTTACATCACTCGTATTTTTTAATAATTAGAGATACTGAATGTGGTTGATTGATTTAATTTCATCAGGAACTTCAACTTGCCTTAACAAGAAGAATAAATTCACTGGTGATATAATTATAAACTACAAAATATTTTAAAACACGAACACAGTGTCAAAACAAAAGGTATGAAATCATGTTAAGATTCAGACAAAATAAATATTGATTGTTTTTACTTTAATGATACTTTAATGATATGAAAACAAAAAAGAACACGTCGTATTCTTTAATTTAATTACAGTTAACCTCTGCTGAGGTTATACATTGACAAAGATCGCTTATCATCAATCTGATGACGGACTGCTCTGTTTGCGATATAAGCCAAAAAACAGTCAACCTTGTTTTTGTTCTGCAAAAAGTATGAATAGAAAAGGGGTAGGGAGGGATTATGAAATTAGGGAATGAAGATTGTAGTTGAAACAGAACTGAATTCCTGTACTGCCGAATATTCGCCTATCACTGGCTGAATGAATAGAGCTGTCGAGAATCTAACACTATATCAGCTCTATAAAAAGTCACAAAATGGTCATTGACATGTTTGTAGAGAACCTCTTTAAATATGAAATTGTTGTATTAATTCTTTTATCCTCTCTTAGTTAGAGGAAGTTTCAGAAGGAGACGATTCCTGAATGTTTCAAATAAGGTCTTGGTAGCTCCAGCTAAGATATAGCGGCACACGTCTTCAGTCATACTGTACAATGCGGATGATGAAAAGACAGATGAATCCTCTAATGATGACTCTGTCTATTCGTATTCATTGACGGTTGTCTAAAATGAATTTCAAATTAATGCAATTTATTAGCTGAATGACAGTGCCATCAACTAATATCAGAATTTTCTTCAAATTCAAGGTTCAAGTTTAAGCTGATTACCTGTATTAGGCATGTATAATGTGCAATCCATTATTTCCCGCAATTTTCACAAAAACAAAAACAGTTTTTATATACCATCAAGTATTTCAGCATTTGAATACATTTCAAAGACTAAATTCAGTACATGTGTTAAACAAACAACATAAACACTCTCGATAGATGCATTGCATAGGACGTCGTAGAATTCTTTTTCACAATAGGCGGCAAAACTTGTAACAACAGGAAATAAGATTGCACTATGGAATAGCCTTTGCTACCGACAACTTGGTTTACTGTTTGATGGTTGCTTTTTGGGGGTTACCTCAACGATAAGGATGGGACAACTTTTATCTTATTATTAGTGCTCGAAAAAGACTTGTCTCTGATTTCAGTTTCCTAATCTACAAGTAAAGACAACTTTTTTTCCTAAAATATATAAAATATAAGACGTGTATTTAATTGTTTCAAATTGTTTTACTGCATACAGTTGTAATGATTTCGGCTTTCCCATGGTAAAATTTCAACATTTAAGAAATAATACCCCACAATCACCCGCATATGGAGTCACAAATGATCCGATATGCCAGGGCGTGTTCATATGAACATTGCATATGCAAATGTAAACTACTAAATTATTGACACAGAGACATCGAAGACTGCATTTGATGTCAACGTTCCGCAAATTTTACGGTCGGTATAATACTCTTGTTTGCAATTACTCTGTTTTACTAAGTAAAATGTTGAGTTACCTGTTCGATGGTGGTTTTTGAGACGTCTATATCAATTGTGACGAAGATTTGTTCCTCTCGTATTTCATTTTGATTTGAATGTGGCCTCACAGCAGGTGTGACCGGTAGACAGGGGATGCTTACTCCTCTATGGCACTTGATTCCACTTCTAGATTTGCAGGGGTCCCTGTTTGTCCATTTTTTTTACCAGATTTGTATCTTTATCCTGGACATCCTAAAGACTTATACCTTGGTATCTGAGATTTTTTTTATATTATTACAATGACATTTAATCATTCTATTTATAATATCATGATTGTGAAAACAATCCATATGGAATTTAATGTTTTAACTCAGTCACCCCTAAAGACACATTTGGACTGGTCTAAGTCATTGATTTACTGAATGGTCCATTGTTTTTCAGGGTGTTGATGAGTTAATGAGGAACAACCTTCCTACCAAGGCAATGAAACATACCATAATTACAATTCATTTGAACTATTAAGTCATTGCCTGTTTAGATATTCTTTTATAACAGTTTTGCGGGGCCTCTGTGGCCAAGTGGTTAGGCTCTCACTTTTGGTCAACATAGGCTCGATATCTTCTAGAACCTAAGCAGATTTTTGTGAGAAAGTTTGCCAGTATACTTGAACATTGTAACCGGGTTTACGCCTCCATCATTAGATCGTTAAGTATGGCGTGATCAATGTAACAGTTTTGTGTTTTAAGTTATTGTTTAGCATCACTTCATCAACATTTACTTTTGATGATCATCTTTCAAAACGTAAACGGCATTGTTGTTATTAAACAAATGACTTTCTTCGATTTCCAGTGTGTTGCAAGAGAATAAAATATGTACAATTCCATTAAAGGGGCATTAGATGTGTTTCGATTTTTTTCTACTTTTACTACTTGTACTTGACCTACAATAACAAATATGACTATTATACAGAAGCATACAAAATATTTTATTCCTATATATTATCTGAAAATTAGTTGACGTCCAGTGTGGTATTCGTATAGAAATAGGACGGTCGAATAAGTCAATTGCAAGTGAAAAAGTGTCAAACCTTGGTTTCTGAAGCCATTTTCACAACATGTATATGAATTTAAGAATTTTTATGGCTGTGTGTATCTCTTTTTTGTTATTGTATAGTAATAAAAGTAGTTAAAAAGAGGAAAAACGATATATTAAGAAAACGCAACTAATGCCCTTTAAGATTATTTTGTTGAAGAAAGATTTATAACATTACCATCCCTGACAATCTAGATGAATATCTAATCCCACAGGAATTAAGTCTTTTAGTATTTGATTATAGCGCTAGCTATGGTGTAATTTTAGAGATTTCTGCAAACCAATATGCAATATCTCTTTCAATGTTAAATGATTGAAATCAATATTTGAAATAATGAGTTTTTGCTGTTTTACAAGATTGTGATCGTATTTCATTTAATTTCAGAATGATATCACGTTTCACAAAAAGATCATTTTACAATCGGATACAACTAAATGACCAAAACACTTATCGTATGTTAGTATAATGATATCATGAAGAATCGGTTAGGATTAGATAGTGTTGTATATTTCACTGTAATCAGTGTTGTATATTTCATAACTAAAATTTTATGTAGAAGTCAAATTGTATCATATCTCTTCATATCTCTGTTTCATGATATTTCCCTGGTTCGTCATACTAGTTCATTATTAATGCGACCCCAATTATTATCTTCATTCTGGTAGCTCTAACAAGCTGTTTTCCCTCATTTCTCAGATTTCCGTACATACAAAACGCTGCACATACACACCAATGTCAACACTGATGTCAATATGTTTACCGGATCTTTTGTAATAAGAGTCGAGGATTTGTCGAGTCCTGGACCATACATCTTGGCCCCGAGGTGGAATTTTACCACACGAGGTTATAATATATAATGATTATTTTCTGACATTATTGAATATATATATATATATATATGAATGAATCTAATCTTAACAATAAATACACCATCAGAGAGGTGTATAAGAATTAAGATATACTTGTATGTAAATCATTTTGAATAATTTCACCACGAATAATAGGAATATAATAATGGGGATATACTTTTACAGATTCAAATTCATTTGCGGGTTATCGTTCCGCGACCTGCATGTACTGCAAGTGAACAATGACAGTCACTGAAAATAGCTAAGATTTTAAATGAATAATTCCTTAACACATTATTGAATTAGGAATGAGTGCTTTCGTCTGAAATAGATCAAAATTTAAGTTATTTGCATAGACCAAAATTTGAAGTCCTTTACCGGCATTTGGTGACGCCTCCATATGAGTGAAAGATTAAACAACAATAATTAAAATGAACAATCAACACGTGGGTATTTTATGCAGAATCGAGCTAAAGAGGACGTATTGTCTAAAGATATGGATAAATTCCTGTTAATTTCGAGTTTCATTTGTTTAATGACTAAATGTTTTTGTGACCCTTTAAGTGCACTTGTAATGTGTCGGGGATATTCGAGCCTGTCAACCTCTGGACAAGACAAGGGTTTTACGGACACCGGGCACTTGTGGTGATGATTTTATTATTGTCATGTAGGTCAACAGTTTTGACATTCTTTTCATCAGTCCATTCAGTTTGTTGACATCTATAGTATTACATAAAAACGACCGTTCCTGCAATGCAGAAGGGGTCTTTATGTTTTGAATACCCCTCTGAACGTTAACCTCTATACAAAATATAGTTCTACATCAGGCACTTCCCAGGGTTGACAAGAACAGCGTACATGCGAATGGGGTACCCACCCTCTCTTTGCATGCTACGATACAGTGTTTTGTTAAACGACAACATGCTTGGCAAAGCTTTTGGTTTAATTTTAACTAATTTTTCAGTCTTGTAGAGATTTCGAAGTTCGTCAGGTGTTAGGACCTCCGACCAGATGTTTTTGCGCGCCTCTGTGCATTCAAATTTGTTTTAACTTGAGGGGCTCTCTGCATTATACAGATTTGACGGTTGTTATTAATGAATTGTGGCAACGGTGTCTTTCGAAGCTCCCTAACATACCTCATATTCCTCGCTTGGGTTCATTCGAATGCTCAATAGAGCTTATCCAGCTCGGTAGGATTACATCGTGAATTTCTTTTGTTTCCCCTTTCATTTTAAAATACTCGCCCGAAATGTTCCAAAGACCCATTGTTTTTCTTAGAGTATTTGAATTTTCAATATCAAATGTTCTAACATAATGATATAAAATTCATATAGTATAAACGTTCTCACAATGTCAGTTAGGCTAGCTGATTTTATTGTTACCTTAGTACATATATTTATGTATGGATATCCTGCCACAAGACTTTGACGAATAATTTCGCCATCATTGAAGTCATTGAAAAATTTGCTTACAGTTCATATACCAGTTTATTTATTTACTAAGCACTTCGAATAAAATTTCCGTTTAAGACTGAAACAATATCAAGCACACACACACACACACGCGCGCGCGCGCGCACACACACTATATATATATATAGATAGATAGATAGATAGATACACACACATATATATCAAAGGTCACATTTTAGGTAGTAGACAACAATAACAATATAATGAATGTCTACAGCAGAAAAGTATTAAATTTGATATATCTTGTCAATATTTATTAAAATTGTCTAATGATATAAGTGAAAAAGACCACATATGTACAACAAAACACTATCTATTGAAATATTGTTTGAAGACCACTGGTTAGTCACATTCAGATATGGAAATACTATACACTTATAAAACGTTTGTCTTTTGGTATTGTTCATGACACAACTGATACACCAGAAACTTTTATCGAGATACATATGTCAAGTTTGAAATAAAAATTGTCGAGATTCCTCTTTGATATGTTCGTTTCCTATTTTTGTTAATTTGAGTTAAACCAATATCTGTTAAGTTATCAATATTCCAAGAAACAAAAATATCGAAACAAAATTTAGAATTATAAATAAAACAAAGAAAAACCTGTTTAATTTCTCAGCCATTTCTCTCCAAGTAAGACACGGTGACTCTGGTTCTTTATTGTGTGATGTTTCATCTCCGATTTGGTCATTTGCATGTTTATAGATACGTTTGCAAACTCCACAACCAAGAGACGTGACCCCAGAACGCCTCAATACAACTTCATTTCCTTTGTAGAAACATTGCAGAATAACCGCTGATACTACAATCGTTAACCCACTAAAACACAATTGTGTGCTGATAAATAGACCCAAAATGGACAGTTGTTCTGATGATTTCGGAAAAGACTCCATGATTATTGTCATGTAGACAGCAAATGTCAAAAACAGAGAGATGCTGAGACTTATCTTCTCTCCGCTTGCCGGTGGAATGACGTAAGAGAAAATATTAACAAATGAAAGCAATATTACCGGAAGTATGAAATTAAGTATGAAAAACGTTGTCTTCCGGTTGAGTACAATGTGCCATTCTAACCTGGTAAATTGTTTTCCATATATATCGTAAACTATCTTTTTATGGTTTACGTCATAAAGATCCCATTCATTGTTGGTTTCATAGAACGTCATCACCGTGTTATTTGGTCCAAAATCAAGAGATTGCTTTACGTCGCTACTTGACCATTTTTCAATCACAATGAGACATGTCTGAACGTCAAACGGATACTTTGAAATATCCACTTTGCATTTTGTTTGAAGTTCCCGCCCCGGCCACCACGTCACGTGACCGGAACTATTGACGGTAAGTAATATACTGCTATCAAACAACTTTTTATTACTCTGAATGGAGTTTATTACAACTAAATCTGGTAGCCATATTTCTTCCATTTGTAGTATTAGTTCAGTTATACCGGCAAAATGTTGTGGATCCCATCGAAGGTTTTCGTCCGTCCATATGACGTCAAACCAGGCTGTAGACGATAGAATTTGCGATTTTTCATCCAAATGAAGAATAGTCAAAGGTGAATAATCTACGAATGTGTGCACGGTAGAGCTGATGTTTTTCACTGGACGAATTTTATTTGAATAATTCGCGAATAAGACTTGACGTAGCTTTAGTTCTTCATCAATCGCCTGTGCAAACACTGTAAACATTATGCTATATATGTTCGATAGCAAAACGAGAATAACAAACACTCGCAATTTCGACATTCTCTACTTAGTTTGGTGTACAAGTGTGTAAGGAGTCGTCTGCTGTTTGACTGAAGTGTATCTTTGCTATAGATTGTCGTTAATATTCCTTGCCAGTAAAGTGTACAGATATATAATTATTGATTCTGACTCCGCTGTTGGTTATCAATTAAATATTCGCAATAGATCATTTAACTGTTAATACCTTTTAAAACTTTAAATGACATCACATCACCTGTCCAATGTCATCAAACACTATGGGATGTTTGACAGACAAATTACCCGATGATTTATTCGTGCATTTACTCGTAAGGGCAGAATGTAACTGCTTTTACAGATAAGCCATGTGAGTATCGCTCAAAATATTCTATGTATGTGCATTGACTAGAGCTGAAAGAATTGTTCGAAAATTCGCTAATTAATAGTAAATGGCAAATATTCGAATATAGAATAACTGTTCCAATATATGCTTGGTATAAGTATATTACGCAGAGCAACGTCACTTTGCTATTAATAAATTTTAAAATAGGGATATTTGTTTGTTTTATTGTTGTTTATCGTTCCGCTCAAGAATATTTCACTCATGTGGAGACGTCACCAAACGCCGGTGAACCGCTTCAATTTTGGCCTATGCTTGGCACTTACGACCATTGAGCAGTGAGGGTTCTTTAACGTGCTGGCACCTACTGTGACACGGTACCTCGGTTTTTACTGTCTCATCCGAAGGACAGAAAAAGCCCTCCGGCGAGGCTCGAACCCGCGACTCTCCGGTTGCGAATCGAGCACTCTACCGCGGAGCCCTAAAGGCTCTCGGTTCGATCTTATAAATAAACGGTTCTGTCTTATCGTGTGGTTCTTCCAAAGAGGTAATTAAAATTAATAAATTCCAGGTAGATTGGATTCACTGTCTGTTACCATACCTATGTAAGTTAGACGTGAGAACGTTGTATTTTAAAACAAAACGTTGATAGGTATTTTGCTACGATTTATATCTTAAATATACTAATGCAAACATGAATTAGTAATTTCAAAAATAGTAGGAATTTGCACAACAGAAGCAGAGAGGGAAAGAGATTATATTCAAGTTTTATACAAGGTTACTACGTCGACGACTTTGTATCTCTAAAGGATCATTAATAGTTGACATAGCGTTATCACATATAATATCGTATAGTCATTTTTTTACCGTGGTTACTCTTAGACGGATTTCGGCTATACTTTTAGAGATATCATTTGGCCTTGTATAATACCAATTTCTCTTTAGAAAATACACATAACTTTTAAATTGGAGCTCAACTGATGAAGTCTAATTGACAGAAACGATATCGTCTTCAGTATTTTAACTTTGGTAGTATGTTTATAATATTAAACTTATTTTAGTTTATATTTGTTTTACAAAATCACAAAATTTGAAAAGGTAATTTATTTGTTCAAAACGAATAAAGTGTTGAAGTTATCAAATATCGGAATTCACTTACCAAAAGAAAATACTCATCAACTTATTTGAAATCTAGGTACTGTTCGAAGAGATGAATGAATGTTTGGATGCGATAATCAGGTGATTTGCTTGGCTTTGGTGATATTTTGTTTCAGTATTAACATCAACTAGAGATTTATCGAAACACTGAAAGAGAAGCATCCCCTGATGATATTTATTACAAAAACAGCCCATTAAAAGCTTTTAAATAAAATGAAATGAAAAACAGAATTGCCTTAAATTTCATCCAGAAATTTCCCTTGTGAGTAATATAAACATTTTTGTGGTAAAAAATGTGGTAATCTGGTCGTATCGGCAAAAATAATGAGAGCAAAATATCAAAATATAATTTTTCAAATGAAATTATTTTTTCAACAAATACTCTCAAATGCTTGGTTTAGCTGATTATGAGAGCAAAATATCAATATAATTTTTCAAATCAAATTATTTTTTCAACAAATACTCTCAAATGGTTTAGCTGGTTATATCACAAATGGTAGGGTATTATATTTCAGCGCTAGTAATGTCATGCAAATTGTTATTATGTTCAACAATAGACAATAGAAATCAGAATCATTCTGACATGAATCCTAATCACAATTGGTATATGTGACTCTACAACTAGCCTAAAAGGGATGTAAATAATTATCACAATCAGCATAGGTGACTCTACGACTAGCCTACAGGGGAGATAAATCCTGGTCACAATCAGCATAGGTGACTCTACAACTAGTCTACAGGGGATGTAAATCCTGGTCACAATCAGCATAGGTGACTCTACAACTAATCTACAGGGGATGTAAATCCTGGTCACAATCAGCATAGGTGACTCTACAACTAGCCTACAGGGGATGTAAATAATGGTCACAATCACCATAGGTGACTCTACAACTAGCCTACAGGGGATGTAAATAATGGTCACAATCCGCATAGGTGACTCTACAACTAGCCTACAGGGGATGTAAATAATGGTCACAATCAGCATAGGTGACTTTACAACTAGTCTACAGGGGATGTAAATAATGATCACAATCAGCATAGGTGACTCTACAACTAGTCTACAGGGGATGTAAATAATGGTCACAATCAGCATAGGTGACTCTACAACTAGCCTACAGGAGATGTAAATAATGGTCACAATCAGCATAGGTGACTCTACAACTAGCCTACAGGAGATGTAAATAATGGTCACAATCAGCATAGGTGACTCTACGACTAGCCTACAGGGCATGTAAATAATGGTCACAATCAGCATAGGTGACTCTACGACTAGCCTACAGGGCATGTAAATAATGGTCACAATCAGCATAGGTGGCTCTACGACTAGCCTACAGGGGATGTAAATAATGGTCACAATCAGCATAGGTGGCTCTACGACTAGCCTACAGGGCATGTAAATAATGGTCACAATCAGCATAGGTGGCTCTACGACTAGCCTACAGGGGATGTAAATAATGGTCACAATCAGCATAGGTGACTCTACGACTAGCCTACAGGAGATGTAAATCCTGGTCACAATCAACATAGGTGACTCTACAACTAGCCTACAGGAGATGTAAATAATGGTCACAATCAGCATAGGTGACTCTACAACTAGCCTACAGGGGATGTAAATAATGGTCACAATCAGCATAGGTGACTCTACAACTAGCCTACAGGGGATGTAAATAATGGTCACAATCAGCATAGGTGACTCTACAACTAGCCTACAGGGAAGATTAATCCTGGTTACAATCAACATAAATGACGGAACAACTAGCCTACAGGAGATGTAAATAATGGTCACAATCAGCATAGGTCACTCTACAACTAGCCTACAGGGGATGTAAATAATGATCACAATCAGCATAGGTGACTCTACGACTAGCCTACAGGGGATGTAAATAATGATCACAATCAGCATAGGTGACTCTACAACTAGCCTACAGGGGATGTAAATAATGGTCACAATCACCATAGGTGACTCTACAACTAGCCTACAGGGGATGTAAATAATGGTCACAATCACCATAGGTGACTCTACAACTAGCCTACAGGGGATGTAAATAATGGTCACAATCAGCATAGGTGACTCTACAACTAGCCTACAGGGGATGTAAATAATGATCACAATCAGCATAGGTGACTCTACAACTAGCCTACAGGGGATGTAAATAATGGTCACAATCAGCATAGGTGACTCTACAACTAGCCTACAGGAGATGTAAATAATGGTCACAATCAGCATAGGTGACTCTACAACTAGCCTACAGGGGATGTAAATAATGGTCACAATCAGCATAGGTGACTCTACAAATAGCCTACAGGGGATTTAAATAATGATCACAATCAGCATAGGTGACTCTACAACTAGCCTACAGGAGATGTAAATAATGGTCACAATCAGCATAGGTGACTCTACGACTAGCCTACAGGGGATGTAAATAATGATCACAATCAGCATAGGTGACTCTACGACTAGCCTACAGGGGATGTAAATAATGGTCACAATCAGCATAGGTGACTCTACGACTAGCCTACAGGAGATGTAAATAATGGTCACAATCAGCATAGGTCACTCTACGACTAGCCTACAGGGGATGTAAATAATGGTCACAATCAGCATAGGTGATTCTACGACTAGCCTACAGGGGATGTAAATAATGGTCACAATCAGCATAGGTGATTCTACGACTAGCCTACAGGGGATGTAAATAATGGTCACAATCAGCATAGGTGACTCTACGACTAGCCTACAGGGGATGTAAATAATGGTCACAATCAGCATAGGTGACTCTACAACTTGCCTACAGGGGATGTAAATAATGGTCACAATCAGCATAGGTGACTCTACAACTAGCCTACAGGAGATGTAAATAATGGTCACAATCAGCATAGGTGACTCTACAACTACCCTACAGGGAAGATTAATCTTGGTTACAATCAACATAAATGACGCAACAACTAGCCTACAGGGGATGTAAATAATGGTCACAATCAGCATAGGTGACTCCACAATTAGCCTACAGGATAGGCAAATCCTGGTTACAATTGGTATAGAGGACTCTACAGCTAGCGTACAGTTTCATCACCATCGGTATAGATGACTTGGCAACTATTCTACACAGAGATAAAACTGGTCACTATCGGTTTAGATGACTTGACAACTAACCTACATGAGAGATAAATTCTTGTCACTATCGATATAGATGACTTGACAACTAAACTACGGGGGAGATAAATCCTTCTCACTATCGGTTTAGATGACTTGACAACTAACCTACATGAGAGATAAATTCTTGTCACTATCGATATAGATGACTTGACAACTAAACTACGGGGGAGATAAATCCTTCTCACTATCGGTTTAGATGACTTGACAACTAACCTACATGAGAGATAAATTCTTGTCACTATCGATATAGATAACTTGACAACTAAACTACAGGGGATATAAATCCTTGTCACTATCGATATAGATGACTATCCTACAGGGAGATAAATTCTGGTTACAATCTGTAAAAACGACTCTAAAACTAACCTACAGAGGATAATTCCATGTTCCAAAACTGCCTGCATGGTAGTAGATAAATCCTGGTCACAAGCGCTATACTTGACTCTACAACTCTTGCTTGACAATAGTAAAAATGATACGAATAGCAATCATAAAATTTGCGTGATGTTTAATGGCGGTAAGGTATTTACCCTGTATATGAAATGATCGTATTTTGAATACGATCTGGTGTTAGAATAATTTGGAATACAAAAACACTGCATTTGATAAAGGGAAATTACCAGTTAAACATGAAAAGGAACGATATGGTTTTTTTTCGATGAAGTCTTATTGACAGAAACGATCGTCTTGAACCTTTTGGTCTCATTTGTAAAATTATGACTTTGAAATTGTTAATAATATATGATTGGAAAACCTCGTGTCTTTTAAAATTTTGAAAATCATCTAACTTGCGTTTGATAAACATGACAATCAATGAACACTCGTTGTAGAACATCTATATAATTACAATACATTTAAAACTAAGTAATTACCTTTTTATAGACTTTTTATTGATAGTTTTATGTGTTAAAGGGGGGTAGCTGTGGTTGTTTTTAATTGTTTTACCTTTTACTACTTACCTTGATATACAATAACAAAAAAAATATACACCAACTTAAAACTTCTTAAAAGGGGCATTAGCTATATTTTTTTAAAAAACTTTTATTTTCCTTTTTACTACATAGAATGATATAAAAGAACAAAAAAAGACATACACAGACAAACAAAAATCTCTGTATATTTTGTGAAAAGGGCTTGAGAAATCCAGATATGGCACTTTTTCACTTGCAATTGATGAACACAACCTTACTTTTTGTATATAAATACCATACTTGACCTGACATTATTTTTACAAAATATACAGGAATATAAGATTTCTTATACCCGTGTATAGCTCTTATTTGTTATTATAAATTAAGTAAAAGTAGAAAAATTCGAAATAATTGTTTTTGGTAAAACACAGCTAATGCCCCTTTTTAAGAAATTGCTTAGCTTCATATATTTACTTCCGATGATCATATTACGAATTTTAATCAGAATTTTTTTTCATTACATGAATTAGTACTTGCGAGTTTAATGTACATTTCCACGAAAAAATACACTCCTATTCCTGATAATCTAGATGAATATCTAATCCCCCTGGATGTCAGTCCTCTAGTGTTACATCCCAAAAAGCATTGCAATGGATGGAAATTAATCAAAATATTACTTTCAGTTTTCGGTAATTGTAAAACTGTTGTCCAAAACGATTTTGTATGAACACAGTTACAGAATAGATGAATAATTGTTTTCATTCCATCATCCCAGAATGCACATAATTCAGTATATATAAGTCTACATTTCATATTTTTTTTATTGTATATAAAACTATATGCATTAATTTGAACTGGAAATTAACTAGCTTTGTGTTCTCTGTAATTAGCTTTTGCATTACGGTAAATGTATTCCATTCATGTGGATGTTTGTTTAAATGTAATTACCTGCCATTTTGAAATGCTTGAGACATCTACGTTGCACACTGCATTAATAATACATTTATCTTTTTAGTGTGAATTAATATAGTTGATGAATTAATTTTTACCAAATTGTATAACATTATCAATCCATTATATTTTTAGCCCATAGGACTGGCACTGGTAATCTCAAAATCCAAAAGAAAGTTACTTGATTATATCGTTTTATTCACAAAATTATTGAATGTAAAAACTTAATAGGTCACATGAGCCAAGGTCCAAGGTGACCTATTGCGATCCTTTTCTATCTATCATGCGTCGTTAACTTCTCAAGAACCAATGAGCCAATTTAACCAACTTGGCATGTACCAACTCCATGCTAAGCCGCACGAAGTGTTTGAATGAAAAAGAGGCTACGTCCTATAACTGATAACTCCAGTTAAATTCCAAAGTTTTCTAAAGCTAAGATAGCCAATATTTTACAGTGGTTACTCTTAGACGGATTTCGGCTATACTTTTAGATTTAATATTTGGCCTTGTGTGATACCACTTTCTCTTTAGAAAATACATATACATTTTAAATTGGAGCTCAACTGAGGAAGTCTTATTGACAGAAACGATCGTCTTGAGCATTATAACTTTGGTATTATGTTTATAATATATATATATATATATATATATATATATATATATATATATATATATATATATATATATATATATATATATATATATATATATATATATATATATATATATATAAATATATATATATATATATATATATCCCATAAGGGGCCAAAAGGGCCAAAATTGGTTTATCTGTAAAAAATCTTCTAATTATAAAATGATCAGATGGCTTTCAATTTTTGATGCATAGTTTTATACAAATTATATAATTTTATCGAGACTTAGCTATGAAGCTACATTGAGTTTGCTAATGATATAAGTTTAGGACTCATCGGGGTCCCAGAAGGTGGCTACATCTTTAAATCTTCTTGTTAAGCCATATGCAGATGAATTTTGACATTTTGTATGCTTGATTGTACAGTCTATATCTACAAAGTTTGCGAATGAAAACGAAATATGTCTACTAAAGGGTGCTTCAGTAACATAGAGTACAGTTTTATATAAATGACTTAATAACTTAAAACTAACCCTTTGTATACAAAAATGAATTAGAAAGGTGTTTGGAATTATCTCAGAATCATTTGACAAAATTTCAAGGTTCTTGGGTCAAAAGTCAAGATCACAAGTATATAGGTAAACAGAAGATATATATATTTGTTCAATTTTAGACATTTTCGACTTGTTTCTAAGAACCAGTAAACCAATTTTAACCAAAATTCACGGAAATTCCCTCATATGGATCCGTATGTTTGCGAATGAAAAGTGCTAGGATCAGTTGGGTTCTGGGGTCAAAAGTCAAAGTCACAGGCACGTAAGTAAACAGAAGATAGGATAGTTTTATTGTCTATTGTTATGAAAATATTGTACCATATAGGTTAATTTACAATAAAAAAAACGACATTACTCTGACAATCTTTTTAGAGGTACAGGTCTTGCAAAATTTAGGACAACCGTCATATGACTTGGTATATATCCGTTTTCAATGTACCGCAATCTTGGATTACATGCGGTCGCTACCACATCATAAAGTTCAAATATTTCCTACTGTTATACAATTTACTCTGATGATCGTAAATATCACTTGCCCCTTTAGTTGTACACCTGTTTCACTACGTCATATCTATGAATGTGTCCATCTGTCTGCGCCATCATGTAGTGTATATCGTCTGACGTAATCGCTTTTTACGTCATTTCCTCCTTTTATATAATCACTATGTCTGTATGTTTGTCGACGTAATCACTTTAGATGTATCACAACGTAATCACTTTTCGTGTCTGTTTGTCGATGTAAACTTTGTGTTTGTACGCTAGTTATTGTAATCAGTTTGTGTTTCTATATTTACGCCTGTCATTATTCCTGTCCTGGCAAAACGTGACTCCATGTATTACTGTAGCTCTAACAATTCTGTTGTCGAAAACAAGTACGCCACCCTATATAGATTTAATTTAGTCTCGTTTTGTTTGTAAGCATGTGCCAATTTACCATGGATTGTTTGTATATTGTTGTTTAATGTCCCACTCAAGAATATTTCACTTATATGGAGACGTCACCAAATGCCGGTGATGGGCTTCAAATTTTGGCCTATGCTCGGCACTTACGGACATTGAGCAGTGAGGGTTCTTTAACGTGCCGACACGTACTGTGACACAGGACCTCGGTTTTTACTGTCTCATCCAAAGGACAGGAAACAAACCTGTCACCGGCTGGACTCACGATCAAGAGTCGAGCGCGCTACCAACTGAGTCAGACCGGCTCAATTTACTATGTTAGACCAATACATGGTGTAAAACACGAAATATGTTACATATGGGATACTTGCTACACCGGTTGATAATAGACCGCAGAAAATTAATTAATTTCTTGTGAATAGATATTTGTTTCTATTATTATTATTATTATTATTATTATAATTATTATTATTATTATTATTATTATTATTATTATTATTATTATTTACTTTAGTAAGTAATAATTCCTAATACAGTCTACGTTTTACTATGTATCGCCACCATTATGTGTCGAGTAGTTGAGCAATATACAGGTAAGAAGTTTTCACCTTTGTTGAAACTGTTTTATTTCATATCAAGTAGAAATCAAGGAAAGTAAATGCACAATTTTATACATCATTTTGCTTAGTATTCAAACTGTTTCTAAATATCTTGGATGAACTAGTTTTACTACAAAAAAAATTGTCATTTCATATGTATGGAGTCCACCAAATGGATAGTCAAGCACATCTTGTACCGTTTGTGATTGTTTTGTTTTGTTTTGTTTATCATTTGTTGATATATAAACTATTTAACACTAATAAATGTTCTAACATTTTGATATAGTAATATTGTAAAATGATCTCAATATCTCAATTCGATAGCTGATTTTGGGCCTTTCCCATTAGCTCTCTCTCTCTCTCTGTCTCTCTGTGTCTCTCTGTCTCTCTGTCTCTCTCTCTCTCTCTCTCTCTCTCTCTCTGCACAAGACTTTGAGACTATACAACAAAGTCAATATAGTAAGAAAAAGTTCTACTGAAAGTTAACATCATAGTTTCCTAGAATCTAGACATTACGACTTAGATTTTCATTGAGAATTAAAAAGAGAATCAACTCGTTTACACACAGATATATAATATAATATAATACAATATTATATTATATCATATCATATAAAATAATAGAAATATTACATTCATGACAGAGTGATATTTCATATTTTCACTCTGCGGAAGTATCAATCGTTTTTCCGAGGTTGAAAATATGCAATATCACCCTGTCATGAATGATATATTTACTTTATTATTCCGAGTGTCATATTTCTTTGCTTTAACATATTACTACAGATATTTAATATATCAACTATAAACCAGCAAGCATACAAAACAAATGTCCTACAAACGTTTTGGATACGAGGAAAAGCTCTCACTGGGACGAACCGTACGCACATAACGTTGGTGCATGTGACATTTTTTGGAATGTAACCCTGGCTCGCTGGGACGAACCGTACACACATAACGTTGGCCCATGTGACTTTTTTGGTATGTCACCCTGGCTTCTTTATCTTTGTTAAATGAGCGGGTGACATTAAAGACTTTCACATTTCCTAACCAATCAGATTACGAGATATTAATAGATGGTATAATATATATATAATATATATATATATATATATATATATATATATATATATATATATATATATATATATATATATATATATATATATATATATATATACTTTATATATATATATATGTATGTATGTATGTATGTATGTGTGTATTGTTACAATCGTAAAACTCAAAGATCATATAACGAAATAAACAACCAATAATAATACACTGGTAATGACTAATATAACGTAAAAACGAAAAAAAAACATCTGTATAAAACTCACAAAACAACCTTTAGCATGAAATATTGTATGTGTGTGTGTTTGTGTGTGTGTTTGTGTGTGTGTGTGTGTGAGTGTGTGTGTGTTTGGGGGGTATACACAGCTATTTTAAGTTATCAATAGTCCAAGAAACAATATTATCGAAACAAAATTTAGAACTATAAATAAAACAAAGAAAAACTTGTTTAACTTCTCAGCCATTTCCCTCCAAGTTAAACATGATGCCTCTGAATCTATTTTGTGTGTTTCATCTTCAATTTGGTCATTTCTACGTTTACAGATACATTTGCAAACTCTACAACAAATAGATGTGACCCTAGAACGCCTCCAAAAAACTTCATTTCCTTTGTAGAAACATTGAAGAATAATCGCTGATACTACAATCGTTAATCCACTAAAACACAATTGTGTGCTGATAAATAGACCAAGAATGGAAACGTGTTCGGATGATTTCGGAAAAGACTCCATGATTATTGTCATGTAGACAGCAAATGTCAAAAACAGAGAGATGCTGAGACTTATCTTCTCTCCGCTAGCCGGTGGAACGACGTAAGAGAAAATATTTACAACTGATAGCAATATTATCGGAAGTATGAAATTGAGTATTAAAAACGTTGACTTCCGTTGTAGAACAATGTGCCATTCTAACCTGCTGAAATTTTTTCCGTAGATGTCGTATACTGTCTTTTTATGTTGCACATCATATAGATCCCATTCATTGTTGGTTTCATAATACGTCATTACCGTGGTATTGGATACAAAATCCAGTGATTGCTTCACGTCGTTACTTGACCATTTTTCAATTACAATGAGACATGTCTGAACGTCAAACGGATACTTTGAAATATTTACTTTGCATTTTGTTTTAATTTCGCGTCCCGGCCACCACATCACGTGACCGGAACTATTGACAGTAAGTAATATACTGCTATCAAATAATTTCTTGTTACTCTGAATGAAGTTCATTACCACTAAATCCGGTAGCCATATTTCTTCCATCTGAAGTATTAGTTCTGTTATACCGCCATAATGTTGTGGATCCCATTGAAGGTTTTCGTCCATCCATATGACGACAAACCATGCTGTAGACGAAAGAAATTGCGATTTTTCATCCAAACGAAGAATAGACAAAGGCAAATAATCTACGAATGTGTGCACTGTAGAGCTGGCGTTTTTCACTGGACGAATTTTATTTGAATAGTTTTTTAATAAGTCCTGTCGCAGGTGCCATTCTTCATCAATCGCCTGTGTCAACACTGTAAACAATATGCTGTAAAGGTTCGATAGGAAAACAAGAAGATAAATAACTCGCAAAGTTTCCATTGTTGTACTAAGAGTCGTCGGTTGTTTAGCTGAAGTATATTTTCGCTATAGAATGCCGTTCAAATTCCTAGCCAGTCAAATGTATAGAAACATAAATTATTGATTCCGATTTTTTCAGTATTACATTTAACTTTTCATACCTCTTCGATCTTAGATTAATGGCGTCACAGTACCAGTTCAAAGCCATAGAATTCTACGAGATGATTGGCAGATAAATCATGACTCGATGATTTATTTGTACATTTCCCATTGTATGCAGAACGTAATTGTTTGTAGAGATGAATCATGTGAGGCTTGTTTAAAAGATTCTATGTATGTAAATTGGCTAAAGCTGAAATAATTATTCGAACATGCGCATGTGAATAGTAAATAGCCGATATTCGAATACTATACTACTCTTTAAATATTTGGTCGCATGCTTAGTATCAGTATTTTACACAGTGTAACGCCACTTCACTAACAATAATTGTCATGGTAAGGATAACGTGGGTACGGAGAATTGCTCCTCAAAGACATTCTTTCATACATACATACAAGATAAAAACACGAACATTAGACCATTATTCGAATATTGATATTTTGTGTTCGTTTATCAGTTTGAAAATATCATGCTGACATGACCTCTTAGTTTTTAGTCAATCTCTCTTTTCTTCAGTTGAGCCCGGTTTTTGTCGATTTCATAATAGTTGGAGAAAAACTAGGTTTAATAGAGAGAAACTGGGTTCAGTTTGAGCAAAATTAGAATTAATCCATTATTGTGATTTTCCTTGCCGTATACAACCATGGGAGTGTAGAAATGTGATCATGATATCGACTTTGTTCCATTTAGTCAACAAATAAAACTTGGAAGTTTATGTATTTCATTTAGCAGATTTCATGCGCCTGTTATAATACGCTATTATCGTTTAAGGTCTAAACCTGTCTTTAATGTCCACTTGTTCCTTTTCCACATGTGTCCTTTATAGATGAATTTGGCTGTATATTCAAGTTTTGTACCTCAGTTTAGTGGAGATATGTAAACAATGGTACATCTGTCGACAAGTTTGCATCTCTAATTTATATAATGGACCATTAATGGTTGGCATTGCGTAGTTATAATTATTATCTTATCACACGTATTTTAGCTTGTATTCATTTTACAAAAACACAAAAAGAGAACAAATAAAGATGACATTTGTTCAAAACGAGTAAATGCTTTGCGTATCGGATATTGAATTAGATAAACAAAAAGTAATAATCAACGTTTTTGAAATCTAGGCACTGTTTGGAGTGATAAGTGCAATTTTGAAGGGGTGTTCAATTGATTTATGGATATTTGGCTTGAATGATATTGTGTTTCAATGTTAACAAAACATTGAAAGAAAAAATGACATGATTTGAATTACGGAAATAACCTCTTTAAAAGCATTTAAACAAAATTAATGGAAAAAAATGATATCCTAAAATTTCAACCAGAATATTTGAGATAGGAGATATATACTATTTTATTTAGCAAATAATAAATAAGGAGGTAATAAGGTCGTATCAGCAAATAAACATATAAACAAATATTAAAACATAATTATTTAATGTTAAACTCGTGGTATATACATAACTCATTTTACATACTATAGACACAGACGGGAAATCGGCAACTAAGTTTTACGACAAACACAACGATTTCGGCTTTCCCTTCGTAAATTGTCCACATTTAAGTAGTAATATCCCACAGTCACCCGTATATGGAGCTTATATTTCACAAATGATCCGATATGCCAGGGCGTGTTCAACATATGAACAGTTTATATACAGAGGTAAACTACCTACTGACTACTCATTGACACAGGGATATCGAAAAGCGCGTTTGATGTCAACGTTCCGCAAATTTTACGGCCCGTATAATAGTCTTGTTTGCGATTACTCTGTTTCACTAAGTGAAACGTTGAGTTGCCTTTTCGTTGGCGGTTGTTGAGACGTCTGTACTAATTGTGACGAGGATTCGTCCCTCACGTGTTTTATTTGGATTTGACTGTGGACTCACGGCAGGTGTGACCGGTCAACAGGGGATGCTTACTCCTCAATGGCACCTGATTCCATCTCTTGGTTTCCAGAGGTCCGTGTTTGTCCATTTTTACCAGATTTGTATCTATATCCTGGACATCCTAAAGATTTATACTTTGATATCTGAGATTTTTTATAAATCAAATGAAAAATATTCCAAATAATAGGAGATCGAATTTCATTTTTGGTGACTTAAGATAGTCAATGGTCACTTTTAGACCGATTTAGTAACATATATGGGTTGACTTATGTGTTATATTTTGACCTTGTAAGATATCACATTTTGGTTTCCGTACTATATATCTATTTTACATTCGAGATCCACTGATGAAGTCTTTGGCAGAAACAATCGTCAAGAGCATTTGTTTTGACCATTTTTGCAAAACTTTCTGATAATATTGGACAGTAATAAAATGTATATTGTTGCCGTATTCAATAATGTACTCTATCTTATCTTGTTGTTTGAAGTACAGAACTGTAATTTTATAAAAAGTACAAGTTATGCTAAAAAGAAAACAAAACCAATGTTTGAGACGATGAGTTCCGTAGATGACATGTCAACTAGCCTAAAGGGGAGATAAATATCGGTCACAACTGGTACAGATGACTACAAATATGTTGCTCAATCATGGTAATTATGTAAACAAATTGCAAAATAATCAGTTCCAGTTAAGTAGTGCAGCCCTATATATGAACTTACCATACTTGTTAGTTACTACCAAATGAAATGTTGAGTTACCTGTTTGGTAGAAGTTGTTGAGTCATTTGTACAAAATTTTGACGATGATTTATTCCTCAATTATTTCATTTGAAGTTTTAAATTCGTATAATGTTAGAAACCTACATCGTTAACTGTAATATGAAGTGTCAATTCCCGGAACTCTCCCTACTTCGAAACCTCGAAGCTTTTTAGCGGTTCTGTGGACTTAGTGGTATTTAGAGTCATATAATAAAGGTATTTAGATATTTAATTTTGTAACAGGGCTTTTTAAAAAAAATCAAATTGGAGAAAAAAAAGGGAGGACATGGTATTTCTAAATGGAAATCCAACATCATACGAAGCAGTAACCTTTAATTTAGATATATCGACGAAGTTTTTCAACAATAATGATAATTTTTATAGATATGTCATGACGATACATTGTATTTCCCAACGAACTGGAAATTAAAATCAAAACAGAATCAAACCCACACGCTTTCTACTTGGTCATTTTACCTACTATAGACACATACGGAAAATTAACAACCAATCTATACCACAAACGCGACGATTATGGCTTTCCCATCGTAAAATTTCCACTTTGAAGTGGTAATATCCCGCACTCATCTGCATATTGCGTTTATATTTGACAGATGATCCGATATGCCAGGGCGAATTCAACATATGAAGGTTTCATATCGAGGTAAACTACTTACAGACAAATTATTGTCACAGGAATATCGAAAAATCGCGTATAATGTCGACGTTCGGCAAATTTTACGGTCGGTATCATGTTCTTGTTTGCAATTACTCTGTTTAATGCTAAGATACCTGTTAGAAAGCGATTATTGAGTAATCTATACCAATTGTGACGAGGATTTTTCCTCACTTTTTTCATATGTGACTCGTCAACAGAGCATGCTTAATCCTCCATGGGACCTGATCCCACCTCTGGATTTCCAGAGATCCGTGTTCGTCCAGTATTTACAAGATTTGTATATGTATCCTGGACATCCTGTTTGTTTTATTGTTATCAAACGTCCCGCCAAGTATTTTTCATTTATATGGAGGACTGCTTTACGTGCATTGCAAAGGAAATAGTTACTACAATTATTTAACGTCTTTGGTATGACACGGTACCGGCAATCGACTTAGGACTTTCTGCATGCGAGACGAACACTCTACCACTAGAATGCCAAATGATGTAAAAATTATTCATTTGGAATTTAAGTATAAGGACATCGTATGAATAAAAATCGGTAAATTTAAGGGGGGAAATATTTTTTAAAAATATTAAGTCAAACGTTCAAGGTTATTAAATAACAAACCCGTATTATATCAGTGGCGTAATTTGATACTTTTGACATAACATTGATTTAATTCATATTATTATTGCTGCTATGCTATGTATCGTTACTTTTCTACCTTTAACATAACAGTTTAATAATTTTAGCTGTACAGTTTAATTTAGATATATCCTTTGATAGCGTGGCTTTGTTGTATAAACGGACTCCTGATAATACACTTTATCAATACAGTGAACATTCTCTAACATTCAATGTTCAACCCATATCCCATCAATATTGAAACACACAATTGAACGCATTTCATTTAATTGCATCGGTGATAACAAGAAACACAATTTTTAACGCTCTACACATGCATGTGCCGAGTCCAATATTTTTATTGAACAAAGATCCATATGGATTGGTAGTAACTGTTTTAATAAATGAGGTTTGGAATGACAAAATAAGAGTAAGCTTTTTTTTACAACCAGACGTACAAGAGGTCACATGGACATTAATGGTCACCTTAGGGTGTAAAAATGAAGAAGTACCAATGGATAATTGATATTCAAGTCCATTAGAATACGACAAATTAGTTATGTAAATAGTTTCAACATGAAGAAGAATTGTAAATCCCAAGCGGGATAGAACCAGGTACCCGGACGTAGTCAGCGTCCTCTGCTGGCATTCCACAATCGTCCCAAATATTATATGGAACCTCTCGATTTCATTGAAAAGGTCAAGTTCGGTGAAATTGTCACCAGTTATATATACATATGATTGGCGAAAGGGGGTCACTGTCTGTGGTCGGGCTCCAGAATACCATCTAATATTCCTAAGAGTCGGATTTCACATTGTTTAACAAGATCCCATAAAACTTCTTTAACAAAACAAAACTTAACTTTATGTGAGTATTTTCTTGACGAGTCGTTTCGCTCTCAGAATAAAAATGTCATAAGAGGAGCATGCCCTGGCATAACGTATAAGTTGTGAAATGAAAACGATAGGCAGGAGAAGAAGGACTATTACTACACAAAAATGGAAAGTTTGTGGTATGGAAATCGAAATCGTCGTGTTTGTCATAAACGGACGTGTGAAGTTAACCGTCCTATCCATTCCAAAGGAGTAAATCTAGATAAGAAGCTGATAAGTTGCTTTCTGTCATCTCATTGATCTTAAGCTCAACAGGATACATCTGACCGAGGTAATTCTGCAGTCATACCCTGTTTTGACTGCTTTTGGAGCCTCTATGGCCGTTTGTTGTACACTAACATTGTGCTACTTCACGTGTTTCTGTCCTGATCATGTTTGCGTAACAATGAACGATTGATTGATCAGCAAATGTAAAAAAATGTTTAAAAGATTTCTGTTTACTTAGGTGATCTTTGAACCTATGATCTTGAAACTTGTGAAAAACAAGGTTTTACAGAGTAGTAATTTCATTGGAGGACAATTGCGTTAAGGTGAGCAAAAATCTGAGCCAAAATTGTATAAATTTTCATTAGTGTTATTTCGGTGCCGTTAAACCTTGTTTTTTCATTTAAATCTAGGTTCAAATAAAATAAAAATTTCAGATACCAAAGTATAAATCAATAGAATGTCCAGGACATAGATACAAATCCGGTTAAAATGGACAAACAAGGACCTCTGGAAACCAAGAGATGGGATCAGGTGTCATGGAGGAGTAAGCATCCCCTGTCGACCGGTCACATCCGCCGTGAGTCCATAATAATTGGTGTTATTTTGGCCTGCCATATCAAAGTGTGTCAACAAAACATTAGTCAAACACAGAATCACAATAGTACCAATTCATTCCATTTTTACGTGGTGAGAACAAAATAATCACTACGTTAACTTTTACACATCTATTGTCAAATATATCAGAAAAAACTATAAGTTTGGACATTACGTTAAGATACAGAACATATTTAGTTAAAGTCAGATGTCGAAGACCATCAGAGACAACTAAATAGTTTATTATACGCGACAATAATGTTTTCTTTATATGAGCGAGTGTTAGCCTATGAATTATAAATGGATGTTTGGCGTCCATTCAGCAATCAGAAAATAGACACAAAAATAGCACTCAACATCTTGTTTTCTGTAATATTTGCATTTTTTCAACCATAGTAGTTTCGTTATGAATGGACAGTGAAGTTGTTTCTTATTATATCAACGTAGGATTACAAATTATGCTGATTCAGCATTTTCAATTCTTAATACATTAGTTTACTGCGTGGACATTTATACAATATATAACTGTCAAACACTAAATTCCATTCTAAATAGCAGCTCTGCTGTCCCTACACATTATTTTTTCAACCTACAAATTTCACGAGTATTTAGTTGTCTGTGACCCTAATTAGCTTATGGCATATATATGCTATCCATGATATATTTTTTCTATTACGTAGTGTTCGATTACCGTTAATTACAGATAAGAGTATCCATAAAATACAATACGTCAGACCTTACCTAATGAGAATCTTATTGACTAAAATATTTTGGCGAGTTAAATATTCAATAGTTTGCAAAATAAATATACATATATTAATCAAATAATATAAACAGAAGAATGCAATTAACCAGAAAAAAAAAATAGCACCGTGTCACTTTCATAACTTCTATTCATTAGTCATTATCTAAGCAACGGCATTGATGGGTTCTAGGAAAATGATTAGTTTATCAATTTGGAATGATATGAGTGACACCAAAATGGAACTAAAGCAATGTGATTGATAGGAATATATTTTATCCAATGACTATCGAAGACTAGCATTTATTAGATAAATGCAGCACTTTAGAATAATCGATATCAATTAAATAGTATAATTACCCGCTACCAGCAGGTTAATCGATAGGGCACTGATATCGGTAAATGTAGGTTACGAATTACAATCCCTGCATTGTCGACCAATCTTAAACCGTCGGAATAGGTTTTTTAACAAAGCACCTGCCATTGGCATTGAAATTTGTAATGAAACAGATGTAGCGTAACACGGAAAAAGAATCACATATTAAAACGTTTGGATATATCAATTTTAATTATATGTATTGCATATTGCATGTATGTCAACAGTTTTTTGGGAATTTGATATAGAGTTTGTGATTATAGTGATAGTGATTCTGTGTAAAGGGACATTAGCTGTGTTTACCAAAATATTACTAAGATTATTTGTACTTTTCCTACTTGTACAGGTCTACCAAGGTAAATTGGCACATCTTTACAAACACGAGTCTAAATCGAATCATAACAGAGGTGACAAGTCACTTGTCGTCACAAAAGTATTAGAGATTCAGTAATGCATGGAGTACGTGCAAGGCAAATATGGTTAACCTGTACAACCTATTTTTGAAAAGTAGACCGTATTGTTTAGATTTCTGACTGAACCAGGGTGTACCACTTTACCTTGTTAGACCTATACATGATGTACAATAACAAAGTAGAGGTATACACATGCATAAACAATCTTATATTCCTATTTTTTGAAAATGATATTCATATCCACAGTGTGGTATTCATATATTAAGGCTGAGTTAATTAATTGCAAGTGAAAAAATGCCAAACCTGGGTTTCTCATGCAATTTTTGGTAAAAAAGGGAAAGATAATTATCTGAAAAAAATCACAGCTATTGCCCCTTTTACAATGATATAAATTGTAAACAAATAGTTACCTCAACAACATTTTAATATAAACATATTATCATTTCATACACACAATTATTCTTAAATAATATTATATAAACCTATTCAAATATTCTAGGCAAATTGTTTATAATAAGTCAATGCGAAACAAATAGTGTCTTTATTACAATTGGATTTTCCATTTAGTTGATTTAACAGTTGCTTTCGTAATTCTCCACTTGTTGGTAACGGAGGGGGTTTAAATGGTAAGTTTTTCAATAGCTTCATATCAACCTGGCCCGTACAGTTGAGTCTTTCTGCAAATGAAAGAAAAAAATGTAAGTTTCAGCAAATTTCCTTTCTCTCTCTCGCTTTCGCTCTCTCATTTATACATATTTAATACAGCATACTTATCGAGTTACATATGGCGTTAGCTTATCCGCTAACGTTTTCACGCTAAGCAGCCATCTTGATAGAGGCAAAGTTCCGGTACATTATACATTTATTGCCCTGGTTGTAGGGAGACATGAGAATTTGTTTACCCAAGGCAAGTGATATTTCCCGAGGCGAAGCCCGAGGGGAATATGAGTTGCCGCGGATAAACAAATCTTCAAGTCTCCCTACAACCAGGGCAATAAATTGTTTATTAAACCAAAATACAGAATTAATAAAGACTGTCAAACAAGCTGCAAGGGTTTTCGCATGAGGGAGACATGACGCACGCGAGGAAGATATGATGCACGCAAGGGAGACATGGAGTGTAGTCTCCCTGACACATGACGCCTCTCAACCAATCCATGACTGTGTTTTATTAATGAGATATAATAATATTTAAAAATATTTTAGTGTTTTCTTAAATAGTTACATGAATATTTTCATGCTTGATTATTACAAAAAATAGCTGTATTTTGTAATAAAAATGATCAAACATCCTGTTTTCAGACAAATGGTAGAACATACTATTGAAGGGCTATACAATGCAATACATCACAAAAAATTAACCACCACAAAATGTTGGGATGAGATTCAAAAGTAGGATATATCTAATTCCGTAAATGTGACACGAACATACGAGTATTTAGAGGTTTGAGTATCGCTCTTTAAACCATTTAGTATACCATCTCTGGTCAGCGCAGATTCAAGGCCCAGTGCAATGTAAGCTGAATTTTGTGAGAAGGTTGGCCAGTTTATTTGCTAAATGTTGATGGTCGCTTACCGGATATATATTGTCACTGGGTCGTCTCCTCCACCATTTAAAAGTGACTGCTGCCCCATATAACTAGAACATTGTTGCGTTTAGTGTAAAACACCGTTCAAACAAAAGAAATTAAATAATCATGAGCTGGTAAAATATTTTGTCAGTCAAAACATTTCTTAGCGGAAAATAAAAACACTGAAATCAAACAGAAAACGAACTAATACTAAGAGAATTATGTTCATAAGATTTCTATTTTATTTTAAAGGGACATTAGCTATGTTATGGTTTCCAAAATATTTCTTTGCTTTTTATTACTTAAATTGATATACATTAAAAAAAGATATATATATATATACATAGAAATTCTTAAATTTCTGTATACTTTGTGAAAATTGGTTGCGAAACCCAGTTTGACAATGATTCACTTGCAGTTGATTAATTCAACCTCACTATTTGTATATGCATAACACACTGGACCTAACCTTGTTTTCACAAAATATATAGGAATATAAGATTTTTATGCCCTTTGCATGTATAGGAAATTCCGAAATATTTTTTAGGGTAAACAAAGCTAATTTCCGTTATAGGTATGACGATGTGTATGATTTCTGGCTTCATCAAAATACATCATAGACTGCATCTACAAACCTTCTGAATCTAAACCACTAGGTGTCGTGGTGGCGTCCAAACCAGCCGGAGGACGTAATGTTGGGTAATATGTTGCTGTCTTGTCGGTGACAATCTCGTCTTGTTGTTCCGTGGACTCCGTTGTTATTGTTGTTGTCGTTGTAACATTTATTGGTTTAGGTGTATTTTTTATTTCTTCAAATGGGTGACAGCAACTTCCAAGCATAGTTTCCAGTGTCTAGAAAAGTATATAGCTTGAATATTACAGTTACACATTAGTCATTATCATGGAATATTTTATTTTGATATCGAAATGATCGGTGTGTTAATTCGTATCCATACTGCTTCTAATATTCTTGTTTTATTAATGGCTTCCGTTATTTCATGGGGAAATCCAAATATTTATAACCGTTATCAATTTCACAAAGTCGGCATTAAAGTGAGGTATTTCATAAATATTATGCAAATGATTTTAACTTTCTGTGGAATATACCTTGTATCAATATTTTAGTTGGGAGACTATTTCCCTGTAGATGGGACGTTCAGTGTGAGCCATTCAGAGCATTTCTAACTTCACCCTCACCAAACATGCAAAGAGTAAACAAATTTATACCAATGGCGTGGAGATGAACGAAAAACTACAGGATTTATTAGACGCTCGAAGTAGCGAAAAAAAATACCTGATGACATCGTCTGAACCTTGGTTTTGAGTGTAATGTTTCGTTTTGGTTTAATGAAACATATACATCATACCATTGAAGGAGATAGCAAGATTTTGGTTTCCATTGACCAGGTCTGGTCTCGGGGAACCAGAAGCTTTCTTACTCCCTCAGTTGTATTCTTACCTGACACGACACGATGACAAATGCTGTTATATAGATAATGAAATATTGTACTATTATTCAAATTCATTAATAAAACCAAACAGTAGTATGTAAGATGTTGTTGTTGTTTTATTGTTGTTTAAAGTCCCACTCAAGAATTGTTCACTCATATGGAGTTACCAAATACCGGGGAAGGGCTTCAAAGTTTGGCCTGTGCTCGGCACTTACGGCCATTGAGCAGTGAGGGTTCTTTAACATCCCGACGCCTATTGTGACACCGGACCTTAGTCTTTACTGTCTCATCCGAAAGACATGAAAAGCCAGTCAATCATCCGAGGGTCGAACCCTCGACCCTCCGGTTGCGAATCGAGCACTCCACCTCGGAGCCACGATGGCTCTAATGTAAGATGTAAAATATTACTGGATGTTGAACAAAATAAGAGTAGACACGTAATTATACTAAGAGAGGGTATTCAATTGAAATGGTATTACTTCCAATGGGAATCAATAGTTTCAATAATGACTAACTAGGTATGATTATCACAGAGTATTCAGTACTCACTTTTATTCTGTTTTCCAAAGCTTTTATTTCATCCCCTGTAAAAGACAATATGATATACTGCACTACAAAATTTTATATTTTACATGTATTTTAGGTTCATGAGCCCTAGTCAAATTTAGTTACCTTAAAACACAATCTAGCAAAAATGTGTATTATTGTTTTTGTTTTCAAATCCACGTTCTCCTGTATATCATTAATATGTGGCTATCGATGTTCATAACAGTTTATCTTAATATCGATATATTCATTGCAACAAAATTTTGCAAAGAAAGACAACTCTTACTAATCTAAACTATCTATGTACTGAATTGTTTGTATGACAAAAAATGATTTAATTGCGAAATTTGTAGTTTGCTATATTAGTCCCCTATTAGTGAAAGAGGGGATTACATACTTATTCTATGTCCGAATATCTGCCCGCCCGCCCTTCCGATTGTCCGGTTAATGTCTTGGTTAAAGTTTTACAGTAGTTCAAAAATTACAAAATTATATTTTCGCAGGTAGGGGAGGTAATGATTCATCAATACTAACAGAATACTTGTTAGAAATTAGTCGTAAAACATATTGTATAAGAGTCGTAGATTTCAAATGTTAAAATACTCTCTCTCTCTCTCTCTCTCTCTCTCTCTCTCTCTCTCTCTCTCTCTCTCTCTCTCTCTCTCTCTCTCTCTCTCTCTCTCTCTCTCTCACTCAATATGTATCTATATGTGATATAATGTGCGTTTGACGGTTTGCCAATTTAAGAACAAAGTTTTGATATTGTCTACATGTAAAGGCAACTCCTGTTAGGCATGTATACTTTTGATCTCACTTCACAAATATACGCGATAGAACATTCTAATTACGTAATTCTATTTCTGAGTTACAATATACGTGCGTGTTACGACGGACTTAGATATTGTCAACATGTATAGGCAG